>JAPPVO010000019.1:128712046-128971208 GCA_030407325.1 Camellia japonica | reverse complement strand
AGCCAACTCTAACATCACTGTGTTGCTGCCTAGCAGCCAGCCTGAGGCACTCCCAAGGTCTAAACTTCGCAAAAACGTCAAAGTCACTTGGGATAACCTTGTGTCCCAATAAAAAACAGAATGGGTTAGGTTCAATTGATCCTGGGTCACTATGCATGCTAGCCTTTCCCATTTATAAAGATCCAACATTATTTGAAAATATGAGATGATGGTTGTGCTAAAAACATGACCCAAATATCGAAGGTTGTAAAATTTTGACAGTTTTGAATTGTAATATAGCCAAAATTTAGTAAGAACGTGTCAAATTTGACAACGCCCTAGAAATTATGACATAAAGATAAAACTAATTAATTCGTCCAATCACTCTAACTTCAACTAAATGATCACATCTCTATATTTGTATTCATTCATGTGAGAGATTTACAAAATGGGTCTAAATGTGATACATATTCAAATTTCTTAAAGAGTGAATCCATAGCATGTGTGATGATTAAGTAAATAATAATAATAATACCAAATAAATACCCAATGGCTACAAGTTCCAAGGTTTAAGTCCGGTTACACAAAAGATGGTTATCTCCAAATCCATACAATTAAAGCCCTTTGCTTGTCAAAATATAAAACAGTCTTGTGCTCTCAAAACATACTTGATCGCCTTTAGCTAGGCGGAATCACCACATTCTTTCCTAAATCCACTAAGGGTGAGCACAAAACCCAGTACAAAGATCTTAATAAAGTATATACGTTTAAACAATCATAATCACATGAATGCAACAACAAGCCATGCTCCAAAATCATAAGTTTTATTCCTTTGAAAATCATATGCAATGATATTTTAAAGACAATTCACTTTCTCGATAAATTCCAAAATTTAAGTACGAGGTGGTAAAAACAACTCAGGTAATCGTTAGGCTGGTGTTTGTAAGTAGGCATAACAAACACTACCAATCCCCCACTTTACTAGCTCCTAATCGGAAAGCATGCAGTACCTTCTCCGCTCGTGTTTTCGGTCTTTCACCCAAGATACTCAGGCCAACTTGATCAATACCATCTACACCCCTTATCCATACTTTATTAACAAACCTATTTACCCAAAAAAACATTTCAAGATTTTTAATTGTTTTCTCAAAACAATAAAATAATTCCCATGCAATAGCCACAACAAACAATATTCAAAGTTATGCATGATGAATGAAATGAGATGCAATTATAAAGCTTCATGACACATTCTACAATTCTCAATATTAGCTCAAGATAGATTTAATATTCAATAATTCTCCGATCATTTCCAATTTCCATACCCATGTGACATATGATACCATTTCATACTAACAATCACCTTATTTCTTTTTCATAGTCCAAGCATATATGTATAATCATACTATCACATAAATTCTTAATACAAAATCTCATCCATTCCATGGATATCTCAATCAACACAACAATAAAGAAATTTCATCATTCTTTTCTAAGAAATTTCCAACAACTTCATAATTATTTTACAAAAATCTAATTTTCATAATTTCTTAATTTCTCCCAAATCTAGGGTTTGAATAAAAGAAGGTTTTTCCTTCATTTCAAGACATCTTCCTCCATAGGCTCCCAAGAGGTTCACAAGTTCACAAAACCATTTTTATTTGAACTTTATCATAATAAAAGTCACTTTTCAACATTTCAAAATCCCACATTTCAAATCTCAGACCCTCTACACAAAATCTTGGCAAAGATAAATAAGACATGCTAAAACCATATATATAACTCAAAGAAACTTCTTACCTCAAGTTTTAGGAAGAAAGGATGCGAAAAGCTTCAAAATTGACAGCATCATAATCCGATCTTCACTGCACATAACATAGACCTTGATGAGCTCTCTAATATTAATGAAGGCACTAGTGTTAAAATCCCAATGAATTAATGAGGTTGGTGGGTGTTTTCTAAAGAGAGATGAGAGAAAAGAGAGAAAATGAAATGTAGAGAGACTGAAATGAAAAGTGAAGAAGAAGAGTGTAATGACTCAACTTTTAAGTGATTGGACATATTTTTTGACGCTAACTATAGACAGATCGCTCGAGCGAGAAACCTATGCTTGAGCGGTGAATTCAAATTCTAAAAATCTCTCTCCTTTGTAAATAGATCGCTCGAGTGGTGGAACTTTCGCTCGAGCAGTGAAAGCATACTCCCAGTATTTCAATCTTTAGAACTAAGTTCCGGAAGGACAATGTTATTGCTCAAGCAATGAAAGTACTGCTCAAGCGATCTCAACTCAAAAAGTGATACAAAACAACCTTAAAGTATCCCCACCATTCTCGGATTCACTCCAACACGCAAAGATGCAAAAAGACACCTCAAAACAAATTAGAATGTATATGAACAACCACAAGGAAAAGAATAGGCAACAACACGAGACTCAAAGGGCTCAATAGTGACAAGGACTGTTAAAGAGACAGAAATTACAAATTAATATACTCAAATTACTTTAAAAGGACTTGGGACATCACAACCTCCTCCACCTTAGGAAATATCGTGCCAGAAATTAAACCAATTTTCCCAATATGAAACAAGTTTTAACCCAACAATCCTAACAATACCAAATTGCGAGATAAACTCTGAATAACAACAAAATGATCATCTAATACAATTTCAAATGATTTATAATCTCATTAACTTCGATGATCTGACAAAATTTTCATTTTCAAAGTCCCAAGGAGTTCAATAATCGGCAATAAGCAACACAATGCCCAATTCTCATAACAACATTAAGGTACACTACAATATCAAATCAACTAAATATTATTAAACAAATTAGGTTATTTGGAGCAGACTTGCGCCTCTCATTCCCAAGTTGCCTTCTCAACTCTGTGTTGCCTCTACAACACCTTGGAGTGGACTTGTTTTCGGGTATCTAAAACTTTAATTGCTGCTCTTCGTATGAGGCATCCTCATTTACCACTAAGTTGACTGAATCAAGCACATGCGAAGGGTCAGGTTCATATTTCCTAAGCATAGAAACATGAAACACATCATGAACCTCAGAAAATTATGGCGGTAAAGCCAAATGGTATGCCACATTTCCAATTTGCTCTAAGATCTCAAAAGGTCCAATAAACCTTGGATATAGTTTCCCACTCTTTCCAAACCTCATCAAACCATGCCTCGGTGAAATTTTAAGAAACACATGGTTACCAATCTCAAAGAATAGAGGTCGTCACCTCTTGTCAGCATAACTCTTCTGTCGGTTTTGAGCTGTAACCAATCTCTTTCCGATGAGAGCAACTTTCTCGATTGTCTCTCATACTAATTTTGGGCCCAACATCGGTGCATTACCCATCTCGGCCCAACAAACCGGTGATCTACAAGGTCGGCCATACAAGGCCTTAAAAGGTGCCATCCTAATATTTTCCTAATAACTCTTATTGTAGGCAAACTCAATCAATAGTAGGTGCCTCTCCCATAACCCTTTAAAATCTATGACACAAGCTCTAAGCATATCTTCTAAAATCTAAATAGTACGTTCAGATTGCTCATCGGTCTAGGGATGACAAGCGGGGGTAAAGGTCAACTTGGTTCCCACCGCCTCTTGAAGGTTTTGCCACAATCGAACAGTGAAACGAGGATCTCTATCCGAAACAATGGTCCTCAGAACCTCATGAAGCTAGACTATATCTCTAATGTGTAACTCCACCAAATAATTAACTGAGTTACCTGTGCACATGGGAATGAAGTGTGTAGACTTAGTCAACCTATCAACAACCACCCAAACGATATTGTTACCCTGTTGTGTTCTCAAAAGTCAACCATGAAATCTATAGTGACATGCTTCCATTTTCACTCAGCTATAGGTAAGGATTGTAACAAACCCGCTGATTTTTGGTGCTTTGCCTTCACTTGTTGACAAGTAAGGCATTTCGAAACAAATAAAGCAAAGTCCCGTTTTATTTCCCTCCACCAAAATCGACGACTAAGATCATGGTACATTTTTGTGCCTCCCGAATGTATCGCAAGGCGTGAATGATGAAACTCTTGAAGTACCTCATCTTTACAAGATTCTAGCACAAACAAACGGTCTAAATACCTTACACTTAGATTTGAGTGGATGTTCAAACCCTTCTCTTCCTTCCCGCTAGAGATTCTCTTATGGACCGTCTCCATCTCTTGGTTACCCTACTGTGTCTCTATGACTTTGTTAAACAAGATGGGCCGTACAATCAAAGTAAACAAGGTAGCACCCTCATTAGACTCGCCAAGATGCAAGTCATACTAGCCGATATCACCTAACATAACCCATTCTCGAATGGCCACACTTGCCACAGTACTGTAGACACCCCATTTTTGACTGCCCTTAAGACTTGGGCACTACTGATGTTTACTTGGTGGAGAAAGTTGAGCAAGGCAAAGGTTCGATTTCTTCGGCAAGAGGAGAGTCAAACCCTAACCTCACACCCCATTTCTTGATCAAAATATTTTAGATCTTGAAACCCTCTCTTTCAAAATGTTTTGAAAATAAAGTTCTACGATGTTCCGACGCTCGCATTTTGTTAAATTCGCGCTTTTCGGTAAACCGAGCAAGGGCAAAGTGGAAATGAACGAAAGAAAGATGAAATCTCTGAAAATCTTTCAAAACACCTTGTTTAGGGTTTGGAGTTAAAGAAAGAAGAGAAGAGGGAAGAAACCCAGTTGGGGGAGAAATGGACATGAATCGCTAAGAGAGGGACGAGCAGTCCTCGCTGAATCAAGCCTATTCATTTGCATACTTGGATTTCAGCTATGAGGCCACCACCATTGGAAAGCTTACTTCTGGGGCTTCATTTTGCACTCAAGAATCTCCTAAAGCCAAGTCCGGACGGGGAGATATAGTTAGTTGAAGTAGGGCATCAATCCGGTTGGACCGAATCTGTGCGGCTTCACCAAACAGGCATAACTTTTTGCACAGTTGGAATTTTAATGCAAGGCTGGCGCCATTGGAAAGCTAACTTCTGGGCTTCATCATAGGAGATGGCTGACCACCTTGGACCTTTTGACCTGGTCGGCCTACTCCCTCCTGTTTTGTCTTGCTGAGTTATTGCCAGCTATGTCAGCTGGAAGCCACAGATTGCATCCTCCATACACGTGTATGGAGGATCTTCAAACTTGTTTTTTAGCTTCTTTGAGAAGCTAAGGGTTTGTATCTCTATAAGAGAGACTCTCTTCCTTATTTGTAAAGGTTCAGAACTTCTTGGAAGGCAAAACATATATCCCTCTCTATATCTCACCATTTTGGCTCCAAAGTGCATAGTTCTTGACCCTTTATCACTACACCTCATAGCCATACACTTCCACCATTGCTTTGAGGTCCTTGGAGGTCATTTTCAGAGGTTGAAGGTCTGGTTTTGGGTCCAGAAGTTGCTGGTCTTCTTGAGCTTCAAGGGTAACACACTTTCTCCCTTTTTAAGTCCTATTTTGATCCATCTCTTAGCCTCATTTGCAAGCATTTTTGAGCTTCGGTGTAAACTGAAAAAAGTCTTATTTTGAGGTCCTTAACATGTTTATTTAAGGTCATTTTATTGTTGGGGGTCATCTACCCCCTTGCATGCTTCATTTTGCCTTGTTTTGAGCCATGCCCTAAGGCTTTTGTATTGAGCTTTGCTTGGCCCTTTAGCCACTGAAATCCAGCAGATTTTCAGTGGTTGGAATGTGGTTTTGAGAGCCAAAATCAGAGAGGGGTGACCCTCTCACCCCTTGTTTTGTTTTCTAGCATATTTAGCATATCAAAGGAGCCTATGTTTGCATGCTTCCAAGGCTTGTTTCAGGCCCTTTTCTGTGACTTTTAGGGCCTGCATCACCTCTATCCAGAGGTGGTTTTGTCATATTGGGTGTCCATCTTGCATGTGTAGAACACACTCTTCATAGCCTATCAAAAGAGCATCTCATTCTTGCATGCATAGACCATATTTCAGTGGGTTTTTGGGGTTTATTTGGCATGTCATAGCTCTGAATTTTTCTGGTTTAGTGACCTCTTGAATGCTCCATATACTTGTAGTGTAAACCCTCTTCACTAGCTTGTATTGCATGCTATTTTGGTCTATGAATCTAGCACTTTTTGGCCATGCCTTAAACTGATTTTATACATGTTTTGGACTACCTTAGCTCTGTTTTCATGCCTCATGGTCGAATGATGCTTGCTATGCATGGTTGTAGTTCAATACTCTTGCCTAGCTTTGTGTTTTGGGGCCTATTGCATGCTTATGTTGAGGTGTTTCCATGTTTTAGGACCATTGTGCATCATATTTCAAAGCTTGCATATATCCCATATTCCCATGTTTTCCACTCTTTAAATGCGTTTGAGAGTCGTGCTAGTTTGCCTCGTTTTTAAACCATTGCATGAGCTTCATTTCTATGCATGTTGAGCCATCTTTTTAGGCCATTTTCCCACTGTCTTGGACCTTCCTAGGGTCTATTTGGGGCTAGTTTTTCCATTTGTGCATTGCTTTGTGTACCTCTAGTGTAACGCACTGCACTAGTTTCGGTATTCGGGCCATCTAGCATGCATTGTGTGACATATTTGCATGATTCGGGAGCATTGTGTATCATGTTTCAGAGCTAGAAAATGTGTGTTTGTATGCCATATTTCATCCCTTGCCATGCTTTGATAGAATTGCATTTGGCGCCTTAGGTTCGGTCCCTTGCATTTGTGCATATTCGCATGTGTTTTGTTGCCTAATTTCATTATGTTTGGCCACTGATTTGAGTGTGGCTGAGGTCCACTCATATTGGTTTAAGTCCATCTTGCATCGTGTATGCCGTATTATGTCATGTGCATTGAGTATGCCATTGATAGTTCATAGCATTGCGCATGTTAGTTGCACCTTTGCATATCACTCCTTGCATGTTTGCGTGTCTTAGTTGCATTTCGTTTAGGATTGCATGCTAGTTGTTGCATTGTGTTTGCATGCCATGCCATTCTAGTTGTTGCATAGTGTTTGGAGTAGGGTTTAGTCCAAACACGGGAAACGAGGGACGTTTCGTACTCAAAGTGACGAAACGTGCTTCAATTCCTGGTCGCCGACACTCTTGACTATCCATGATAGAGTTGTTGGCTTTAGGCGTCCATTTGTGCATTCATTTCACATTGAGTCATGCAATTCGACTCCTCGGCCATCATGCATCGAGATGCGTGATTGGTGGCACGAGGATCGAAGGCTACACTCCCTAGAGCTCATGCAATGACGGGGAGAGTGGTCATGCATACATATGTTGAAAATACTTTGCCATGCCCCTTTCCTGCTCTCTGCTGCAGCAAACCAGAAACCAGCAGCAAAAACTGGTCAGCAGCCTTCTGGAGCTTTGTACAATGTTCCAGGACCAGTTGCAAACAGAGGCAAATCGGGGCATCGTGATGGATTTCCCGACAAGGCGACTCGAGCATGCATGCATCCCTATCATTCGGAACAGAGCTGAGGCAGTCCGTTTTTGTTTAATTTGCATGCTAGCTTATTTATCTTAGTTAATTTGTTAATTAATTAGGGTTATGTAATAATTAGCTGTGATTCGTTATTCATTCGGTTGTGTATTATTTATTCGGACCCTCCGAGGAGGGCAATGTTGTAATAAGCGTGCATGTGTGTGATGTATGTCTTCCAACCCCACGTCTTTCTCCCTTTTATTTACCAGCTTATGATGGTTAGTTTAGGGCACGTTTCAATTAGCATCCTTATGCTCGTATGTTTGCATCCATTCATCTGTTTTGCATGCACTGGGCTCGGCGCATCATGCTAACTGCATTGTATTTCAATTCCAAGTTGAATACATGTATCAGTTGTTGCATTTCATATGCCATTTTAGAATAGCCGAGCCTATCTTAGTTGCATTTTTGCATGTGTTGCATTAGGCGTTTCAGCATAGTTAGGATTCATGCATGTTTTCTAATTATCTTCTTTCTTTGGCTCGGAGTACTCGGTAAGTGTTTATGCTTTAGCGTCCTTGCATGTGTGTGATGAGATACTGCCATGATAGCATGCTTACCATGAGGCTAAGTGCTTATGTGATATAACTGCCTGAATGCCTGTAGTGAAGGTCAGATTATCTGAATTGGAACAATTCATTGATTGCGAGTTTTAAGCCACTAGATAGTGGCAAATCACCATGTTTTCTAAGCCCACTTGAGGGTGGCAAAATCCGCATTTTAGCCTACTTGCGAGTAGCAAACCGCTTTCAAAAACAAACATGAAATGTTTGTTCCAACTCAGGCGATCCAGTCTATACTTGTATGCTGCGCGTATCACATAGTAATTCTAGGCAATAACCGGGATAAGAGCACATAATGTTTTTAAAACTCGATATCATGGTTAGTAGAGGCCGATCTTTGATCGGGCGAGCGGGGGTGCTTACGAAGTGACCTTCCCCAATCGTACCCAAGTTCCCGAGCCGAGGGAACTTTGATGATGACGGACACGTGGCCTTAGGCACGAGTCAGGGTTTCCTAAATTCCTCCAAAATAAAAATATTTAGGTGGCGACTCTGTATCTGGCAAAGCAGTCCATGTTTGGCATTTCTTTCAAAAAATCTATTTTCAAAAATGATTTACCGGATTTAGACTCTTTGATGATTCATCGGTCTTGCATTACACTCTGCGAGATTAGATACAAGACCGTGACATTGAGTCCTGAACTGTAGTGAGCCAATGAACAAAACGGGATTCCCTCCCGGGAAGTTCGAGGACGTCTACAAGTACCCACAGATTTTCAACTAAGAGCATTAACCACAACATTAGCCTTCCCCAGATGATAATGCTACTAAATATCGTAGTCTTCTAGAAACTCTATCCACCTACGATGGCGCAAATTCAAATCGTTTTGGGAGAATAAGTGTTTTAGGCTTTTGTGGTCAGAATAGACATCAAACTTTCACTATAAAAATAGTGTCTCTAAATTTTCAAGGAAAAAATTACTACTACTAGTTCTAGGTCATGGGCAGGGTAGTTTTTCTTGTGGGTTTTCAATTGACATGAGCCATAAGCCACAACCTTTCCCTCTTACATCAACACACAACCATGCCTATCACCGGACGCATCACAATACACAGTATAACCTAAGCCCCATTATGGAATTATCAAAACTGATATGGTAGTCAACCTAGTCGTAAGTTTTTGGAATGAATTTCCACAAGTCTTATTCCACACAAACTTGACACATTCTCTAGTCAACCCGATCAACGACGGCACGGCTAGTCTAGAGAAATCCCTTACAAAACGGCAGTAATACCCAGTTAATCCCAAGAACTTCGAATTTAAAAAAAATGTTCTTAGGTTATTCCTAATCTTGCCCGACATCTACCTTAGAGAGAATCAACAGTCACCCCCTTCTTTCGACACCATATGGCCTAGAAATTTCACCTCTAAAAACCAAAGCTCACATTTCTCAAACTTGGCATATAATTTGTGCACTCTAAGCAAATCAAGTACTATCTGCAAGTGTTCCTTGTGTTCCTTTTCAGATGGTGAATATATGAAAATGTTATCCACAAAGATGACTAAGAATCAATCTATGAAATCCCAGAAGACTCGATTCATCAAGTCCATGAATGAAATCGGTACATTGGTTAACCCGAATGGTATAACTAGGAACTCATAATAGCCATAACGCGTACAAAAGGTCATTTTCTAGATGTCCTCTTCCTTAACCCTCAACTAATGGTGCCCCGATCTTAAGTTATCTTCGAAAAGCAATAAGACCCCTTAAGTTGGTCAAATAAGTCATCTATTCTGGGTTAAGGATACTTGTTTTCAATGGTAACTTGATTCAACTTGTAGTAATCAATACACAACCGCAATGACCCATCATTCTTCTTTGCAAAGAAGTTGGCGCTCCCAAAGAGATGTACTAGGGTGAATAAAGCCCTTATCTAAAAGTTTGTGGAGTTGGATCTTCAACTCATGCAACTTGGCGGGTGAAAATTTATACGGTATGATGGAAATTGGTGTCGTACTGGGTACTAGGTTAATAGAGAATTCAATTTCTCAGTGGGGTGGCAATTCGGTACGATCTTCAGGAAAAATATCTGGGTATTCACAAACTACCCTCGACAAATCACCTCGGACCATACTACACCCTCATCAGCCGAGGAAATGGCAAAAAGAAGGCTAAGCCCTCTCCGATCTTTAAGGTTATACAACGGTGGGATCAAACTATCTCCCCTATCATATAGAAAACAAAAACAATCCCCTGTAGGTGTGCATACAGACACTTTGTGGCACTGACAATCTATCGTGGCCTAGAAATGTGACAATCAATCCATACTCAATATGACATCAAAACTATGCATGACTAAGATGATGAAATCAAAAGAGAGTCGGTGATCTGTGACCTAAATCTTACAAGAGCGAGACACTTGCCCCAATGCCACTTTACCCCCAACCGATGACTCAACCCACAATGGTGACTCCAACTAATCAATCTCTAACTCACTCCAAAGCAGACATACAATTAGTAGATATAAATGAATGCGACGCACCCATATCAATCAATACACTAGCCGAAGAATTGAACACAACGAAATTACCTCACATGACAAAGGATTTTGGCAATTACTCTGCACTATAATAGCGTATACACGCCCCTGTGGCCTCTGAACAACCTGCTCATCCCTAGGAACATAGGCCTGCTGTACTAACTGAGCCGAGGTGGCTTCCTAGATAGCTCGTGAGGTCTGGATTGAATGAGCTTGCTGGTGGCTCTGCATCTGCCTCGACCTTGATGTGCTAGATGTGCCTCCTAACTACAAGCCTGTACTCTTCATGTGCCCTAACTGACCATACTTAAAGCAAGTAGGTCCCTACCTCTTACTCTAGGACTAACTCTGGGATTGATTAGGCGGTGGTGGTGGTGGCATCTACTGTCATCCTTCCTTCTGTGAATAGGCATTGGCCTAGTGACCTAGCTGACCACATTTGAAATAGGTGAATCCATGCTAAGCATTTTTTCCCATGCCAGCACTAGGCAACGAGAAAGTAGATCTAGTTTGTTGTGACTGGGACTGAGATGAAAAAGAACCCATATGCTTCTTCCCAAGCTTGAAGTCCACTGTGACTCATACCCTCTAAATCTTGAACCAAGAATCCTCTTATCTTCGGCCAGTACTATAATCTCCATATATGCCACCGCCTCCACCAAACGGTCATAGTTCTGGATCATGTTCCTGGCAACCTTAAACAAAATTTTGGTTCTAAGTCTCTTCTCAAATAGAATGCAACGATGTTATTTCGTTGCCACCAATTTCGGTGAAAACTGGGATAAACTAGTGAAGGTTGCTTCCAACTCAGCCACAAACATGCTCAGTTGCTTGAGGTCTTGGAACCCTTGCCTCAGTTTCTCCCTAGCAGTCGAAGGTAGGAATTTGTCTTGGAAAGCGATGACAAACACTTCCTAAGTTGGTCCAATTTTGCATTTGGCGTATTTCCTCCATTGGCCAGCATCGCTTTTCAGATAGTAACTCGCCAGAGTCACCCTCAGCTCACTATCGTCAATGTGAAGCATTTCAAATGTCTTCACATTTTACTCAAGCCACTCATCCACCTTCTTGGGCTCCAAACCACCGTGAAACTCATTCAGTTTGGCCCGTAAGAATTCTTGGGTAAATAAAACCCACCATTGTCTCCACTGTGTTCTCTCGGGCTTGATTCTCTGCCCTCAAGGTATTCATAGACTCTCTCAAGGCCCCTGCCATTTCTCAAGCTAAAGCGCCCATAGCGGCTTGACCCACTTGTTTCGGGACTCCCGTTTGTCCCACTTGCTCAGCCATGTTTGCTTGGGCTGCTTGCTCGGCTACATTAGCTTGGTTGAACCTCTCCTCTTGCGTCGGAACCTCATTGATGGGTACCTCATGAACTCTTCAGCAGGCCTACCCAGCTCCCGCCTCTACCACCACGAGCTTGACCTCTTCCAGGCATCCTAATTAAGGGCAAACACGAACAATTTAGCACACAGTCATAAATGTGCTTGCAACCGAATCTCACATGTCCTATCACAATAAGTAACTAGCTTTCAATTCATATAAACACTTAGTTTCACTCCATATAAGCACTTAGTCACATAAACACATATGGATTACTCATTCAAGATAATGTTTGCCCCACAAAATAACGAGAGTTCCCATTAGAATGAGCAATGATCAGGTGCCTTTCTAATGAGACTTCAAGGGATTTAATAGATGCAAACTGTGACAACCCTCACTTCTGATTACTGCTAAACTGTGACTGAACATGATAAGTAACTAATTTGACTGAAATGTGAATTGATTGCAACAGTATATTGCTTTACTTGCATTTCTATCTGTTTGTCATTTGATTGATCTGTTCATGTTTTAAGTTTCGAACTGTAAACTGAAGGCATTATCGGCAGCCGAATCTGAAATTGATTGGTATTTTATGTTAATTGGGATTAATGTGATTTTATGGCAGATTTAATTTAAATTTGATTTGGAATGATTAAATTGGATTAAATAATGTTAAAATACATTAGTTTGAGTTATTTGCATTTTTGCCACTAAGTGGCTTGTTTCTAGACCACCTATCCTCCACTCTACATCACTTTGATACATCATTTGTTCATCTTCTTGAGCAAAACCATGAGCAAGAGAGGGAGAGTAGGAGAGCTTTGATTTAACTAGGAATTCTTGCTTGAACTTTGAGGCTTTGAAGAGAATTTGCATATTTAAGCTTGTATACCTTGAATTCAAGACATAAGGTAGAGATTTCATCCTCTCATTTGTGAAATTGAGTTGTATCTTGCATGGTTCATGGTAATTTAGAGTTTAAAGTCAAGAATTGGTTTAAAGAGTTGGATTTGGAGTTGTTTTGTATGAATTCCATGCATACATGTGCACATTCTTGAGTTTTGAGGTCTTTCCATGAAATTTGCTACATGCATGTCCATTTTCTAGTTGTAGTTCATGAATTCATCATGTTTTTGGAAGGATTGACTCATTTGATCATGTGTTAGAAGCTTTGAATTCAATTGAACACATGCATGTTAAATGTACATCTTGTTCTTAAAGTTTATTTGAAATTGTGTTTAATTGACTCATCCTTGGGCTTTGATTTCTCAAATTGATCTTCAAAACATGTTATATTATGGGTTTAAAGTGCTTTTCCAGAAAATTGGCCCAAAAGGATCGAATTTGAGGCTTTTAAAGTTGAGTTTTGTGCTTCGGAATGAATCTGGAAATTCCAGATTTTGGACCCACGCTTGAGCATAGGAATTCACACTCGAGCGTACCCTCTGAGTTGTGCATCTCCGCTCGAGCGTCGAAAGTCACGATCGAGCGTGAAATGCATGTGCCTAGAAGTTTATGTGTTTTGCAGTTCGCTCGGCGAGATAGTTCACGCTCGAGCGAGGACCTGAGTCTCACGCTCGAGCGGAGGTCGAGCGTCCGTCGAGCGTGAATTGCATGCATCTAGTACTTTTCATGAAGTTTACAGTCTGCTCGAGCGAAGGAAGTCATGCTCGAGCGAAGATCCTTGGCCTGCATGTCCGCTCGAGCGTAAAGAGACACGCTAGAGCCAGACCCCTGTTTTCTGAAAATTTTGAAAAGTGTTTTAAAGTGCATCTTTGCATCCTCATTCCATCCTAGGCATTCCTAGGCCATGTTTAAGGCATCTTAATGAGGATATTGATGTAGAACCACACCGAGTCAAGATAGGGACTAAGTTGTTGATTCCCAAGTGTGTAACTTAGTGTGTGTTCGTTCTGTAACTGTGTAGGATTGGCATCCGAGGACGCTCATTAGCTGCTTATAGCCAGTGCTCTGTGAGTAACAATGTTGTAAAGATATGTTCAATTATGAATATTTTCTGAATGATCAACTGTTCTGCTTACCGAAATGTTATTGTTTAATGAATGAATGTTTGTCCTACTTGTAAACTATATTCGTGGCATCCATAGCAATTTACTATTATTGTACTGTTATTGCTACTGTCACAGAGATCTCTGTCGGTTCCCATGTTTGGAACCACTACTGTTTACTGTTATGATGGCCATCAACTGACTGTTCGGTCTGTTAAGACCTACTGTACTGTTTGCTATTGGATGTACCACATATAACTGCTATGGTTTCTAAATGACTGATATGACTGCTTAATGACTGAAAGGACATTCATTCTTAACCTCTTTACGCATTTGTTATTCACTGGGTTTTAGCTCACTGTTTATATTTATATGTAGGTGTCCAGGCACCGGATCGGAGTTAAGAGCGTTGGGTTAGCTCCCTTTTTGTCAAGCCAACCATCGTGCCTCACTTCGAGGTTCCATGTCAGTCCAAGCCAGGGCTTTTTAGGGTGTCTCAATTCACCCTTTTGCTTCTGTTGTATAAGACTGTTTTAGACTTGTACTGTACAGTTTGAAGAAGGGACTTGGTCCCTAACCTGGATGTTGTGTGCACCTGTTATGTATATACTGTTTTGGTTTTGAATGTGATTATGTTACAGAAAAGTCTTTTTGCATACCGATTGTCACAGCTCATTGGACGCCTTTTATTTACTGTTTTGGCTTCCTCCAGCCCCTTACTCTGTATTACTGTCATTACTGTTAAGCAGGCCTTTGGTAATCACGGATTACTGGCCGGTTACGGTGTTAAACCCATAGGGGCGGGTTTGGGTCGTGACAGAGTGGTATCAGAGCGATATCAAACCAGGAGTTATACCGCACACACATGTCCAAATGAGCTATAGGATGTCCTAGAAAAGTGATTAGGGCATTGCATAAACATTGAAAAAGTGTGTGTGGCCATGACATGAATATATGTGCTAATGTGCTAATGTGTTTAAGTAAGCAATTCCTATGTTTATTATCATTGTATTGCATATAGTGAAATGGACAATGCAAGGAATGCCGATGAAACAGAATCATCTGATTCCAGAATTGCAAGATTAGAAAGAACAGTTGAACTGTTGACTGAGGCCTTGAGGCTACAACAGAACCAACAGCCCCCACCTCCTCCAGTTCAACCCGAGCAAAATGTTAATGATGATATAATTGCTCTGACACAAAAGTTCAATAAAATGAAACCACCATCCTTTCAGGGAGGCCTTGAACCGTTAAAGGCCGAAGCATGGGTTCTAGAAACAGAGAAATTATTTGAAGTGTTTCCGTGTTCCAAAGCACACAAGGTATTGCTGGCTACCTTTACCTTATAAGAAGAGGCCAGAAGGTGGTGGATGCTTGTTCGTGACACCAATACTGCTTTGACTTGGGCTCAATTTAAAGAAGCCTTCTTTGAAAAATACTTTCCTCAGTGTGTCAGGGATCGCAAGTGACTGAGTTTGAACAGTTGAAGCAAGGTACCATGTCTGTAGCCGAATATGAATCAAAGTTCACTGAACTTGCCCGATATGCACCACACATGGTGGACATTGATTACAAAAAGGCTAGGAAGTTTGAAGGCGGCCTTAATGTAGAGATACTTGACATAATCAATGTGTTGAAACTACTGAAATATGTGGATGTTCTTGACCGGGCGATAATAGCTGAATCGAACATCGAGGCATTAAAACAGACCGAAACACCAACGTCTGAATGGCGTGGTAAGAGACAGGGTTTTAAGTTTAAGAAAGGCCAAAATAACTCACTGAACAAGAAGCAAAATACAGGGTCAACAACCAGTTCTAGTCAAGGAAGTGGTTCCACACCACCCTGCTCCGAATGTGGGAAAAAGACATAAAGGGGTTTGTTATAAAATTTCTGGGCTTGTTACAGGTGTGGCAAGGTAGGCCACATGGTTAAAGATTTCCCTTCCACATCTCAAGGCAATAGTAAAGCTGCAGCTAGCGCCGCAGCTAGTGCCGCAGCATCAACTGCTCCACTGAAACCCAACCCCAAAGCTACTGGAAAAGAGCCTACGAGGCAAGACCGAGTGTTCGCACTTGTACCGGGAGATGTGCAGAATACCAAGACCGTTGTGTCAGGTATACTCTCAATTTGTGCTCAAAATGCTTATGTTTTGATTGATTCGGGGTCTACACATTCATATGCCTCGCATGCTTTTTCCCGAAAATTGAATAGACTACTGGAACCCATGAAGTATTTGTTAGCTGTATCTTCACCTGTTGGGTGATCCATGACTTGTGCTTATATGTACCCTGCATGTGAAATTATTGTTGGGGATGTGCATTTGTATATTGATTTACTGCCTTTGAATATCGATCATTTCGATGTGATATTGGGAATGGACTGGTTAACAAAATATCATGCTACCATAGACTGTGTAACAAAACAAGTTGTTTCCGTCCACCTGGATTGCCTGAATTTGTATTTAACGGAGTTGTGTAGTGCCCCCCCATATCTGATTTCGTCTATGAAAGCTTTTAAACTGATTAAGAAGGGATGTAAAGGGTATCTATGTTGTATATTGACTGTACCTACTAATGCTAAAGCTAATGTGGACAGTATTCCTATAGTCAGAGAATTCCTATATGTTTTTCCAGATGATTTGCCAGGGGATTTGATTGACAGGGACATTGAGTTCACCATTGATGTGATTCCGGGTACACAGCCAGTTTCCAAAGCTCCGTACAGAATGGCACCTACCGAACTGAAAGAATTGAAAATTCAGCTGCAAGAACTGTTGGATAAGAAGTTCATCAGGCCTAGTACTTTGCCATGGGGCGCTACAGTTTTGTTTGTGAAAAAGAAAGATGGCTCATTGAGACTCTGCATTGACTACCGTGAACTGAATAAGGTAACAGTGAAAAACAAATACCCATTGCCTCGTATTGATGATTTGTTTGACCAGTTACATGGTGCCCAGGTTTTCTCTAAAATTGACCTTAGATCCGGATACCACTAGTTGAAAGTCAAACCAGAGAACATTGAAAAGACTGTCTTTCGAACGAGGTATGGACATTATGAATTCCTTGTTATGCCTTTCGGAGTTACTAATGCACCTGCTGCATTTATGGACCTTATAAATAGAATTTTCAAACCATTTCTCGATGAATTTGTAGTTGTTTTCATAGATGACATTTTGATTTATTCCAAAAGCACGGAAGAACATGAACATCATTTGAACATTGCCTTACAGACCTTAAGAGAACAGAAACTGTATGCAAAACTAACAAAGTGTGAATTTTGGCTAGACAATGTAATGTTTTGGGACATGTGATCAGTAAAGATGGCATTTCAGTTGACCACAGAAGATTGAAGCAGTAGTGAATTAGCCCAGACCGTCTAATGTTATTGAAGTCCGAAGTTTCTTAGGCTTAGCCGGATACTACAGAAGATTTGTGAAGGACTTCTCCAAAATTGCCCTACCGTTGACTCAGTTGACTCAAAAAGGAATATCATTTGACTGGACTGACCAGAGAGAATCGACTTTTCAAGAGTTATAGACTCGACTTGTGACTGCACCGATTCTCACCTTACCCTCAGGTACAGATGGATTTACCATATTTAGTGATGCTTCTTATAAGGGTTTGGGATGTGTCTTAATGCAGAATGGTAAAGTTATTGCATATGCTTCCCGACAACTGAGACCGCATGAGAAAAATTATCCGACCCATGACTTAGAACTTGTCGCAGTGATATTTGCATTGAAAATTTGGCGTCACTATCTTTATGGGGCAACATGTGAAGTGTATACAGATCACAAGAGCTTGAAATATTTCTTCACACAGAAAGAATTGAACATGAGGTAGCGAAGATGGTTAGAACTGATAAAAGATTATGACTTGCAAATTTTGTACCATCCGGGGAAAGCTAACACCGTCGCCGATGCATTGAGTCGGAAATCAGTTGGAAATTTAGCCTGTTTACTCATCGGGCAGAAAGAATTGCTATGTGACCTTGAAAAATTTGAGGTTGTGAAATTGTTTTGCGTGAACAAGGTAGAACCTTAGCCGCTATTCTGCTCAACCGGCACTGATTGAAGAGATTAAAGAGAAACAGCAACATGATGACCTTTTGAAAAAGGTCATTGATGAACAGGAGTCCAAACCGAGGCCGGACTTTAAATTTGAGAACAATGTGTTGAAATTCCAGGGAAGGTTGTGTGTACCGAATAATTCTGAACTGAAAAGACGAATTCTGCAAGAGGGCCACAATTCGAAACTGTCTATCCATCCATGAAATACGAAAATGTACCAAGACTTGAAACTGAAATTTTCTGGTGGCCGGGAATGAAGAAAGAGATTGCTGATTTTGTATCAAAATTTTCATTGCCAACAAGTTAAAGCTGAACATCAACGACCCGCAAGCTTACTGCAACCCTTACCAATACCGGAGTGGAAATGGGAACATATCACTATGGATTTCATTGTTGGTTTACCTCGCTCCAGTAAAGGTATGGACTCGATTTGGGTTATTGTTGATAGATTGACTAAATCTGCTCACTTCTTACCTGTCAAAACAATTTACAATGTGGACAAATTGGCTATAATTTATATTGATGAGATTGTTAGATTGCATAGAGTGCCTGTATCTATTGTTTCTGACAGGGACTCGAAGTTCACATCGAGATTTTGGCAAAGTCTGCAAACCGCATTGGGTACTGAACTGAGACTGAGTAGTGCATACCATCCTCAGACGGATGGCTATTCAGAAAGAACAATCCAGACTCTGGAAGATTTACTGCGGATGTGTGTTCTTGATTTCCAGGGAAATTGGGAAAGTCATCTACCTTTACCTGAATTTTCCTACAACAACAGTTTTCACTCGAGCATTGGTATGGCGCCTTTCGAGGCTTTGTATGGCAGAAATGTTGATCTCCTATTTGTTGGGCAGAAAGTTGGAGATGGGCCTTTGCTTGGGCCCGAGCTTGTACCAAGAAAACCACTGAAAAAGTGAAACTGATTCAACAAAGATTGAAAACCGCACAAAGTCGACATAAAAGTTATGCGGATGTCCGAAGGCGAGACAGGGAATATGAAGTAGGTGACCATGTTTTCGTTAAAGTGACACCGATGAAAGGCCAGACTCGCTTTGGAGTCAAGGGTAAGCCAGCGCCGAGATATGTCGGACCGTATGAAATCATTGAGAAGATTAATCCGGTGGCGTATCAAGTAGCGCTTCCTCCTGAAATGGAGCATATGCATAATGTCTTCCATATTTCAATGTTGAGGGATTACCTTTGGGATCCCTTCCATGTTATCGAGCCTACCCGTGTAGTGCTAAGTGATAACTACACTTATGAAGAACGGCCTATTCAGGTTGTAAACCGACGAATCAAGAAGTTGAGAAATAAAGAAATTCCGTTAGTGAAAGTGGATTGGCAAAACCACGGTGGCACTTATGCCACTTGGGAAAGAGAAGATGATATGTTGAAGAGATATCCTGAACTGTTCCCTCTGAACTTGGAGGACCAAACTCTTTTTAAGGGGGGAAGACTGTGACAACCCTCACCTCTGATTATCGCTAAACTGTGACTGAACATGATAAGTAACTGATTTGACTGAAATGTGAATTGATTGCAAGAGTATATTGCTTTACTTGCATTTCTATCTGTTTGTCATTTGATTGATCTGTTCATGTTTTAAGTTTCGAACTGTAAATTGAAGGCCTTATCGGCGGCCGAATCTGAAATTGATTGGTATTTTATGTTAATTGGGATTTATGTGATTTTATGGTAGATTTAATTTAAATTTGATTTTGAATGATTAAATTAGATTAAATAATGTTAAAATACATTAGTTTGAGTTATTTGCATTTTTGCCACTAAGTGGCTTGTTTCTAGACCACCTATCCTCCACTCTACATCACTTTGATACATCATTTGTTCATCTTCTTGAGCAAAACCGTGAGCAAGAGAGGGAGAGTAGGAGAGCTTTGATTCAACTAAGAATTCTTGCTTGAACTTTGAGGATTTGAAGAGAATTTGCATATTTAAGCTTGTATACCTTGAATTCAAGACATAAGGTAGAGATTTCATCATCTCATTTGTGAAATTGAGTTGTATCTTGCATGGTTCATGGTAATTTAGAGTTTAAAGTCAAGAATTGGTTTAAAGAGTTGAATTTGGAGTTGTTTTGTATGAATTCCATGCATACATGTGCACATTCTTGAGTTTTTAGGTCTTTCCATGAAATTTGCTACATGCATGTCCATTTTCTAGTTGTAGTTCATGAATTCATCATGTTTTTGGAAGGATTGACTCATTTAATCATGTGTTAGAAGCTTTGAATTCAATTGAACACATGCATGTTAAATGTACATCTTGTTCTTGAAGTTTATTTGAAATTGTGTTTAATTGACTCATCATTGGGCTTTGATTTCTCAAATTGATCTTCAAAACATGTTATATTATGGGTTTAAAGTGCTTTTCCAGAAAATTGGCCCAAAAGGATCGAATTTAAGGCTTTTAAAGTTGATTTTTGTGCTTGGGAATGAATATGGAAATTCCAGATTTTGGACCCACGCTCAAGCATAGGAATTCACGCTCGAGCGTACCCTCTGAGTCATGCATCTTCGCTCGAGCGTGGAAAGTCACGATCGAGCGTGAAATGCATGTGCCCAGAAGTTTATGTGTTTTGCAGTTCGCTCGGCGAGATATTTCACGCTCGAGCGAGGACCTGAGTCTCACGCTCGAGCGGAGGTCGAGCGTCCGTCGAGCGTGAATTGCATGCATCCAGTACTTTTCATGAAGTTCACAGTCCGCTCGAGCGAAGGAAGTCACGCTCGAATGGAGATCCTTGGCATGCATGTCTGCTCGAGCGTAGAGATACACGCTCAAGCGAGACCCCTGTTTTCTGAAAATTTTGAAAAGTGTTTTAAAGTGCATCTTTGCTTCCTCATTCCATCCTAGGCATTCCTAGGCCATGTTTAAGGCATCTTAATGAGGATATTGATGTAGAACCACATCGAGTCAAGATAGGGACTAAGTTGTTGATTCCCAAGTGTATAACTTAGTGTGTGTTCGTTCTGTAACTGTGTAGGGTTGGCATCCGAGGACGCTCATTAGCTGCTTATAGCCCAGTGCTATGTGAATAACAATGTTGTAAAGATATGTTCAATTATGAATATTTTCTGAATGATCAACTGTTCTGCTTACCGAAATGTTATTGTTTAATGAATGAATGTTTGTCCTATTTGTAAACTGGATTCGTGGCATCCATAGCAATTTACTGTTACTGTACTGTTACTGCTACTGTCACAGAGATCTCTGTCGGTTCCCATGTTTGGAACCACTACTGTTTACTGTTATGATGGCCATTAACTGACTGTTTGGTCTGTTAAGACCTACTGTACTGTTTGCTATTGGATGTACCACATATAACTGCTATGGTTTCTAAATGACTGATATGACTGCTTAATGACTGAAAGGACATTCATTCTTAACCTCTTTACGCATTTGTTATTCACTGGGTTTTAGCACGCTGTTTATATTTATATGTAGGTGTCCAGGCACCGGATCGGAGTTAAGAGCGTTGGGTTAGCTCCCTTTTTGTCAAGCCAACCATCGTGCCTGAGGTTCCATGTCAGTCCAAGCCAGGGCTTTTTGGGGTGTCTCAGTTCACCCTTTTGCGTCTGTTCTGTAGTACTGTTTTAGACTTGTACTGTACAGTTTGAAGAAGGGACTTGGTCCCTAACCTGGATGTTGTGTGCACCTGTTATGTATATACTGTTTTGGTTTTGAATGTGATTATGTTACAGAAAAGTCTTTTTGCATACCGATTGTCACAGCTCATTGGACACCTTTTATTTACTGTTTTGGCTTCCGCCAGCCCCTTACTCTGTATTACTGTCATTACTGTTAAGTAAGCCTTTGGTAATCACGGATTACTGGCTTGTTACGGTGCTAAACCCATAGGGGCGGGTTTGGGTCGTGACACAAACAATATCCGTAAAGTTCAATCCCATACCCTTCTAGTCAAGTAAGCATGTTATCACATAACACTTAAAACATGGAACATCTCCTAATTTAGTGAAACAAACCCATTGTGGTAAAATTGCTTTTGCTTGAGCCCCAAGTATTCAAACCATGTAGCTCTGATACCAAGTTGTAACGCCCTAGAAATTATGACACAAAGATAAGTCTAATTAATTCAACCAATCACACTAACTTCAACTCAAATGATCTATCTCCATATTCATATTCATTCATATAAGAGATTTACAAAAAGGGTTCACATGCGATACATATTCAAACTTCTTAAAAGGAGAATCCATAGCATGTGTGATGATTAAGTAAAATGATAATAATAATACAAAATAAATGCCCAAATGCTACAAGTTCCAAGGCTTAAACCTGGTTACACAAAACCTAGTTATCTCAAAACCTATACAATTAAAGCCCTTGGCTTGTCAAAATATACAACAAAATATAAAAATCCTCGTCCTCTCAAAACATACTTCCTTGCCTTTAGCTACGCAAGATCACTACATCTTTTCCTCCACATGCAACACCATGCCATGCCCCAAAATCACAAGTTTTATTCTTTTGTACATCATATGCAATGATCTTTTAAAGACAATTCATTATCTCGATAAATTCCAAAATTTAAATACGGGGTGTTAAATACGACTTAGGTAAATTCTAAACTAGTATCTACAAGTAGGCATAGCAGCACTGCCAATCCCCCACTTTATCGATTCCTAACCAGAAAGCACGTAGTACCTCCTCCGCTCGTGTTTCGGTCTTTCACCCAAGATACTCAAGCCAACTTAAACAATACCATCTGCACCCCTTATCCGTACTTTACCAAACCTATTTACCCCAAAACATTTCAAGATTTTAATTGTTTTCTAAATAATAAATCAATTCCCACGTAATAACCACAATAAACAATATTTAAAATTATGCAAGATGAATGACATGAGATGCAATTATAAAGCTTCATGACACATTCTACAATTCTCAACATTAGCTCACGATAGAATGTAATATTCAATAATTCTCTGATCATTTCCAATTTTCATACCCATGTGACATATGATACCCTTTCATACTCACAATCACATTTATTTCCTTTTCATAGTCCAAGCATATATATAATCATGCTATCACATAAATTTATTAACACAAAATCTTATCCATCCCATGGATATCTCAATCAACACAACAATAAAGAAATTTCATCATTGTTTTCTAAGAAATTTTCAACAACTTCGTAATTATTTCACAAAAGTCTAATTTTCCATAATTTTTCCCAAATCTAGGGTTTGAGCAAAAGAGGTTTTTCCTTCATTTTCAAAACATCTTCCTCCATAGGTGTTACGACCTGAACCCGCCCCTATGGGTTTGGCATTGTAACCGGCCAGTAATCCTTGGATTACCAAAGGCCTCTTGACAAAATAACATACAGCTAAGGGCTACGGAAGCAAATATACAAAATATACGAAGTCCATTGAGCTGTGAAGACATACATGGGATAGATAACTTAAAACTTTCATAAACTTACAAGTGACGACAAAAGATGTAGCATTTACACATCACTCCATAAACATGTTATCAGAAATCTTGCCCAAATACAAAACAGAATAAACATGGTCTAGTACAATCACAAAAACAGCCATTGAACTTGACTTCATCCGGAACCTCCTTGGGAGGCGTTAAGGTTGGCTGACAAAACTGAACATAGGCCGTCAACCCTAGGCTTGATCATGTGCCTGCTCACCTACATACATAATATAAATAATGAGCGAAAGCCTCGCGAATAATAATAGAGTTCAGATTTTACTGAATGCTGTCCATACAGAAAAAGAGTCTTGTACATGATCGAATGTCATAACAGAGTAAATTCATAGGCATAGTTACATTTGTATTCAAAGTTCGTACATATATCATATCATAGTACGTGACACATCCATTAACATTAACAAATCCGATGACCCACAAGGGACTGCCGTGAAGGCTTTTTGATAACTCATGTGCACAGAGACATTTCCGATGACCCATAAAGGGACGGCCATAAAGGCATTCCGATGACCTGTGAAGGGACGGCCATAAAGCCATTCTGATGATCCATAAAGGGACCTGATGACCCATAAAGGGACACATATCATATGATGCTACGGATGCCGTGAATGCATTTCAAAATCTTGGACAATCATTCATTCATTTCAAACATAGCGTAGCATTTCAAAACTAATCATTTCATATCATAATGTTTAGTAAATATTTAACACTGAACATAACTTTGCCAAAGTTATTACTCACAAATAACTGGTAGCTCCTAATAGATGGCAAAGTGAGCAATTCACCGAACCTGAGGCACGTGACCTACATAACATGGCAGATTCATACATTGAATACACACGCTCGGATTGAACATAACTTATTTCATTTGTTCTTAGTGTGTTTCTAGCCTTTAACCTCATTATGGAGTCTTAATCATGGCCTAGGAGTGCCTAGGATGGAATGAGGATGCTAAAGTGAACTTGAAACACTTGACAAAAAAATTTGCTGAAACAGGGGTCTCGCTCGAGCGTAGCTCGAGCGGACAAACCAAATGTGAGTGGTCGCTTGAGCGCACACTCCTTCGCTCGAGCAGTCTGCAAAATATGAAAAAGTTCTGGTTGCGTGCAATTTTCGCTCAACGCTCACTCGAGCGTGACACTCAAGTCCTCGCTTGAACGTAACTCTTGTCGCTCGAGCAGACTGCAAAACACGCAAACTTCTGAAAGCATGCAATTTACGCTCGAGCAGAAGTGCGAAAATGAAGGTCGTCGCTCGAGCGTGCAAGCAGAATTCTGGGTTTTCCAGATTTGCCTCCAAGTTGCAAATCTTGAATTCAACACTTCAAAACTCATCCTCTTGGGCCAAAATTATGGAAAACAATTAGAAACTCACAAAACATCATGATTTAAAGATCATTTCACGAAATCAAGGCCCAAAATCATGCCAATTGTTCACAAATTCAACTTAAACTTTATGAATGTTCCAAAAACATGACATGCATGTATTCCCTTGAACTCAATCACCTCAAAACATTATCAAATTAGGTAAATTGATAGAAAACATGGTGAATTCTCAAAACATAAGTGAGATGAACACATGCATGAAAGAATTCTTTGAAATCATGCTCAATTTGTTAAGAAATGGACATGCATGCATGGTATGGCTCAATTCTCTTCAATTCTAACTTAATTCCTACATAAATCACCTAATTCACTTGAAGTCTTGTAAAGTCTAACTCAATTACACAATAAAGAGTTTGATTCCTTACCTAGAGGCTTGAATTCACAAGTGTTGAAGTTGAAACTCTCAAATCCTCTTCACATGTCAACAATTTCTAGCAAATCCTTTGTTTGGGCTCAATTTCTCCTTACTTTCCCTCTCTCACATTTTCTTCCTTGAATAGGCTCAAAATGTTTGAAATGAAGGAAAAGAGATGAATGGGGCTCAATTAGTGCCTTATATAGGCTTGGATAAAAGTGTAATTTAATTAAGGTTAAATAAGTGGGCACTAACTTAATCTAATTTAATCGTTCCAAATTGAATTTTAATTAAACCTGCCATAAGGTTCTAAAAATTTCAAATAACACATAAATCAAATCAATTTCAGAATCAGATGCCGATAAGGCCTTTAATTTGCAGAACAAAGTATAAACATGAACAGATCTTCCTACGACAACAGATATAATTGCATATAAAGCAACACACTCATGTAGTTAATTTACGATTTCATCTTATTTATTCATTTAGCATAATTACTCATGGATTAGCATTAATCATGGGTCGGGGTTGTTACAATAGGCTTCCAAGAGGTTCACAAGTTCATAAAACCATTTTTATTTGAACTTTATCATAATAAAAGTCACTTTTCAACATTTCCAAAATCTCACATTTCAAATCTCAAACCCTCTACACAAAATCATAGCAAAGATAAAGAAGACATGCTAAAACCATACATATAACTCAAAGAAACTTCCTACCTCCAGTTTTTGGAAGAAATGATGAGAAAAGCTTCAAAATTGACGACATCAAAATCCGATCTCCGCTGCACTCAATGTAACCCTTGACGAACTCTTCCAATATTAATGAAGGTACTATGGTCAAAATCCCAATGGATGAAGAAAGATCAAGGAATTAATGAGGTTAGTTGGTGTTTTCTAGAGAGAGATAAGAGAAAAGAGTGAAAATGAAATGTAAAGAGAGTGAAATGAAAAGTGAAGGAGAAGAGTATAAGGACTCAACTTTTAAGTGATTGGACACATTTTTCAAAGCTAACTGCAGACAGACCGCTTGAGCGGTGAAACTTACGCTCGAGTGGTGAATTCAAAATTTCAAAATCTCTCTTCTCTGTAAACAGATCGCTCGAGCGGTGGAACTTTCACTCGAGCGATGAAAGCATACTCTTAGTATTTCAGACTTCAAAACTAAGTTCTGGAAGGACGACGTTACCACTCGAGCGACGAAAGTACTGCTCAAGCGGTCTCAACTCAAAAAGTGAGACAAAACAAAGTGTTCCTACTATTCCCGGATTTACTTCAAAACCCAAAGATGCAAAGAGACATATCAGAATAGACTAGAATGTATATGAACAATCACAAGGAAAAGAATAGATAACAACACGAGACTCAAATGGCTCAACAGTGACAAGAACAATTAAAAGAGATAAAAATCACAAATTAATATACTCAAATTACTTTAAAAGGACTCATGACATCACACTTATCAATCAAGAGTACCTTATGCGCAAGTCACAGTAATTCTTCAAGAGTATTTTAATAATTTACCTTAATTATCTAGGTTCTAATACATCAAGTTTCGTTTTGAATATAGAGAAGCTAATCAAGCAAGAAACTTTTTGACTAAAGAAGTTAGTTCCTACTTGTATATTGTATTTTTTCTCAGAGGCTCCCACTAATTCATTATTTGTACTTCATCGTGGTATCATGGGACTTCCTTTTTTATGTACTGCTGTAAAATTTATTACTTTTAAAAAATTTGCTTCCTTGTTAATAATAATAATAATAGTTATAGTTACCCTGAAACTAAAAGTAAATGGCATCTATGGTCAATATTAATTCCATATAACCCAATTTCAATGAGGTTGTATTAGAGTCTATAAAACTCACAAACACCTTAGTCTTACAAAGGCTTGCACGCCAAGGGAATCATCTTTTCATCATCATTTGAAAAGAATAATTGGTGTTTACATCTTTCTTTTTACAAAATGAGAGAGAGAGAGAGAGAGAGAGAGAGAGAGAGAGAGAATTGGGATTGGTGAGACAAAACATACGTGGTTTTGGGAGGGGTCAATACCAATCATTTGGACGGGGTAAAAAAATCTCTTAGTGGGAAGTGATATGAAGTGTTCCTTTGGCGTGCCATAGACGACAATATTAGGGTCTATTCACTTCAATTTCTATCCCCATTTGTACCAAAAGCCCCACTCCCTATTAGGGCCCCATCATATATATTCCCCCACCCCCAAAATTAAGGGAAAAACAAAAACATAAGAGATCTCCAAAGTAAATCATGCAATCTTAGACCTTTGAATTTTTGAAAAGTACATCACCAGTAAGATTTTATCATCTTTCCATTGCCTTCTTATTTTTATTTATAAAAAGAAAAAGAGAAATTGTGGTGGTTAATAGCATGTACAAATTACCGTCCACTATTAAGATCATCAGAGTCATCTGGTATATTTAAAACACTATGTGATCATTTGTCTATTCAATAATGAGTAGTCATGTGAATATTTTTTTTAAAAAAATTGGGATAATAGTTGACAATATGACTATCGCGTGTTAGTAAATGGACACAACCACGCTAAATAATGTAGACGGTGAAACAAATGGACCAACAAAAATAAATAAATAAATAAATAAATGTCAAATTAGAGATAGAAATATGATTTTTTCAGATGAGTACTAATTCTATTTAAATTTGGTAATGTGGTTGCAAAAGACATTTTTAACAAGATTCATCGCAGCCCTCAACAATGATGCACAATGGATTTTGACCTGATTAATTGGTTCAGATCCTTAAATTGGTGATTTTATCCTTTTTCAAAAAATACTTGTTTTAGTAACAACTTTTTTTGAGATGTATGTTTTCAATGTCGTTTGTTTTGGCATATTTTTAATATGGAATTAGATTCTTTTAAGTTGGCCATTCAACTCGAGAGAGTGTTTGGGCTTAATGGTCTTAATTTGTGGCCAACCTAGATAATTCGATCCATTCATTTTTTAAGACTCACTGAAAATGACTGGACATCGGTAATTATATATTTGAATCACATCTCTTTTTTTTTCTGTTTTTCTTTTTTTTTTTAAAAAGGATGAGAATTATAATTTCAAGAGTAACCATTCATTTTTTTGTAATACAAATGTGATTCAAATATATATATTGATATTTGATCATCTTAATTTTTTGCATGAATATTCTATTTAAAGAGTACTAAAAAGTGAATGGTTTAGACAAGTAAGGTTGGCTCCAAAATGAGTCCACCAAGGCCAAAAGCAATCTCAAGTTGAAATGACCAATTTGAGAGAATCTAAACCCTTTCAATATTTTCTTTAACTCAAAATTTTCATTTTTGATGATTTTTTTTTTTTTTTTTTTGATATATGTTATAAATAATCATGTCCCAATTAGGATAATAAATTTTATTGATAATATTTATTTTTATTTTTTTTGTAAATTCAAATTTTTCTTAACATGAATTTAAAATTCTTCATATGCTACTAAAATTCTGACTAATTGCATCAAAACAAATGGTTAAAAAGCAGTTAAAGTGGGTTTATGATTTCAATGAAAAGATCTAAATGGGGTCAATTAATCAAGAATAAGTTCGCGTGACAAGGTTCAACTCTCAATAACTTTATTCCTTTTACTTTATTTAGTTACTATTTATATTATATTAATTCCTTTTACTTTATTTAGTTACTATTTATATTATATTAATTCCTTTTACTTTATTTATTTACTATTTATTATTATATTAATTGTCATAATTATAAAAATCTTATCCATTGTACATTGGCAAAAGCATAATTCTTTTTTACTTCTGGCCTTTGATTTTGAAATTCTACCCTCAGATGATTACCTTTCTTATTATGACAGTGTAAGAATGACAATTGCTCCCAATAGGAATTTCATCTTTGGCAAATCATAAAGCCATTGTAATTAGATATACAAAAATACTATGGTTACCACATTTTGAATAAATATAATGTGATCCTATCATTTGGTATTTAATATTGTAAATATTTTTCAAGTATCATTTGATTTATTGTGTCACTATCAAAGTGTATATATATTGGTTTGAATTTATTTTATTAGTAAGGTAATTCACAATTATATTTGACATGTATGAAGTGCATATAATGTACATGTATTTAATCGTATTGAAAACGTCACTTTAGCTCATATATGATCAAGAATTCTCTGTCTGTCTTTGTCTACTAATCTCTTTATACCAAAATATTAGATACAATAATCTCAAGACATAATCCAATAAGATGTGTACATTTTATTATATAAAAATCGAAAGATTTAGGGCATAAAATCTTATGCCATGATATTTAACGGGCCTGGCTTCCCTCCAGTCTCAGATTGGATTGGAGGATGTTATTGGGCCCATGGGGGCCCGTCATAGGTCCTGTTTCAATAATTCGAACCGTTGAATATGTAAAACTCGTCGAGTACTATATGCTTGTAAAAAATCACGTTGATCGGATATCGATAGTTACATGATCAAATCTGCTTTGTATATAAAAAAAATAAACGATGAAAAAATAAACGGTTGACAGAAAATTGATCTGATGAGATAGTTATCGTACTCGACAAGTTTTATACATTGAACGGTTCGATTTATCAAAACGGGATCCGTGGTAAGCCTCTACGGGCCCAACAACACTCTCCAGTCCGATCTGGGATTGGAGGGAAGCCACTGCCTAATTAAATATAATCATTCTAACTTAATCTAATTATATGATCAATCTCTAGAGTTTATAGAGCCAAGGGGTACCATTTTAACCATTTTATAGTGTGACAAATATTTAGATTGAGATAGAGGTCAAAGTCTCTCCATTCCCACACTGAGCAGCTGAGATTTTCAACAAGATTTTGGGGGACTAGCTTTGTAAACTACTCATGAACACACTAGTTTTTTTTTCTCTCCCAAATGATTATGAAAAAACACCCACCAAAATTGAACGCTAATAATAAAACTATAATAACACATACAAAACACCTTTTTAAAACGGTCAAATGTGATCCATTCTCCATTATTGCAAGAAGAGGACTCTCTCTACTTTGTGAAAAGTTATCTCATGTTTTGAGAATATTAAGCGTATTAAGGGAATGTTTGGAAAGAGTGTTAGATTAAAATAATATATTAAAAGATAAAATAAGTTAAAATAATTAATAAAATAAAATGTCATATCAAATTCATAATTATTTTACTTTTTTTCTAACACCATCAAATCAATTACGAAAAAAAAAAAAAAACAACAACCAATTTTTTAAATACAACTATTTTAACGAGATTAATATAGTCAAAAAGTCAAATAATCAATTTCTCAAATAAAGCCTTAGTGTAATTTGGTACTAGTTGAAACTTGATAACTACAAAGTTAAAACTAAAAACATTCATTCCCATATTTTTTAATAATAACAGTGTGTTTGATTTGAGTTTTTTTAATTAAGTTTTTAAAAATTGAATTTTTTGGTTTTCATATTTTTTTTATTTTTAGTGAATATTTTTAAACATTTTTTTTACTTTTTTAGATGTACCTTACTTAGATGTATCTAAAAAGTAAAAAATTTGTGAAAAAATATTTTTTAAAATTAATAAATACATAAAAATATAAAAAATGTACTGAATTCTCATTTTTTTTTTGTATTTTTGGTATTTAGTGAATTTTTAAAAGATTTTTTTTCACAAATTTTTTACTTTTTAGGTATATTTATGTTAGGTATGTCTAAAAATTAAAAAAAAATTGCTTAAAATATTAAAAAAATTCAGTAAAAACAAAAAATAAAGAAAAAAAAATAAAATTTTTTGAAAAGTGTTCTTAGAAAAGTGTTTTTTTTTTTTTTTTTTGAACTTATTTAGCTTATTTTTATGCTATGAGTTGTAAACAAAGACTACACTAGTCAGATACAAATTTTCAAAACAAAAAGGTTATAAGCAACTCTATCAAGAGGTGGGCAAGCATCTACCCAATCCGTCAAAATCAAATGGCCTGAATTAATCTATCACAAAATGGATGGTTTCAATGGTCTGATTGGACGGATGCGACTGCATTTTTCTCAATCCATTTAAGTAGGGACAGATGAAGGATTGGAGGCCACCTAATCTAACTTAATCCTCCAACACTCCTAAAAAAATGAAATCATACTTTTATACTTTGTGTTAAAAAAATGACCTTTTATTTAGTAATTATATTTGCTATTTATGAAATATAAAAATTTTGAGTGCAAAATAATAAAGAATTGCTGGAAAATAGCTCAAAAAAATGTTCATTGGTTGTTTGTTTGAGTGATTAGGTTGAATGGGAGCAGTTGCTAATTTCTTCATTGTGTTAACCACCCAAAAAACATTAGAACCAAATAAATCAAGCCCTTGCATATTCATGACCTTGTCCATGTTTGGTTTGATTTTTAAAAGCTTGTTTCAATTTTTTGTTTTAACTAAAATTTAATTTGGTGAAATAAAAAAAAATACTATCAATTTTATATAATTTTATCTTTGTGGAGATCAAAATTAATTTTTTTTAAAATATTTGTTGACATTTATTTTTATCAAATTAGTTTCAATTTTTTCAATAAAATTTATTTTTTTTTAAAAACAAGCCAAATCACCCTCTTTGTTTTTTTTTAACAAAATATCTCAATTAAAAAACAATTATCTAGATCAATGTGTACTGAATAAGGGTAACTTTGGTAGAAGGGCATGGTGGCTTATGTATACTCAACACATATGGCTGAATTCTAAAGAATCAAACATGTGGGCCTGTTTGATAATTATTTCATTTTCAGTTTTCAGTTTATATTTATAAAATTTTAAAAATTGTTATAAAAATTTGTTTGATAATTTTTTTAGTTTATAAATGATTGTCTTAGTTTATAAATTTGAGAAAAAAATGTAAACTCAAAAATTAGTTTACGTTGGTTTTTAAAATTATTTTTTTCAATTAATTTTTTGTTTTCACTTATAATGTGTATGATCCTATTGTCATAAATAATAAAAAATAAATATAAATATTTTAGGCCTGAACAAACATATTTTTTTGTTTATGTTTTTAAAATTTTTCAAACATTTTGTTCAAACCAAACGTGTTTGTACTTTATGTTTTTCTAAAAATAAACAAAAATCAGTTTATAATATTTTTGTAAATATAAATAAAAAACGTAAACGTTACCAAATGCTACCGTAGTTTCTCATATGGACATATTTACAAGCACAAGCATATTCAAATGCTATAATCTATGACCCATATATAAATTACAACAAAAACACTAGGAAACAAACAAATCAAAGACATGCAATCATAGACAAAAAAGCAATCATATAAGTTATTGTTTAATTGTTAAGTAACATTTTCTTCACCAACAATGATAGAGACCACTAATTTTGAAGCTCTAAAAGATCACTAATGACATGGCACTCAATAAAAAAGAAAAAAAATATAACACCAAAGCCAAAACATCAAATCATTCATGGTGGAGCACACTGCCACATCATTAATGGTAGCATTAATTAATGCTCTCACTCATTTTCCTTTTCTTCACTCAAGGCTCTTCTTCAATTTCATGGTCATTAGGAATGGAGCTAATCACAATATAAAATCTTTTGCTCACCCCGACAAGACCGTCTCGATAGTGTGGCGTAATTCATGTCAACTTTTAATTTATTACACATCTAAATATTAGATTCAATTTTTAAGTTCAATGATGTGTCAATCAATTAGGATATTAAAGGTAATACTCTTTCTCATATCTTCTATAATCATCAACCAATCATATCGCTTACACATCATTAGGTCTAGAAAATGGGTCTAAAAAGTGGGCTTGTATATTATTTTTCATTTAGTATATATATTATAGGAACAAAAATGTTATAAATTCAACTTATGAACTCATAATTTGTACATAAAATTTTTTTTTTTTTTTTATGAGTAAATTCTTAGGTCATAAGTAAAATATTATACGAAATATTTTGTAAAAAAAAAAAGTGAGGTGGCTATCGTTATGCTAAGGTCACATGGCTTGATATGTAGCAAAGCCATGCATCATCATTTTCATACCAAATGGCCACCATAATGGTAAGTTGTAATATCAATTTACGGAAAAGACAATTTTTATAAATGGAGCGTGAGACTCAAATTAAGATTTTGTCTTTTTAGTTATTTATTTATTTATATGTCATAGATTAGTGAACTGAAGATTGCTAAATATCACCAAAAAGTCTTCATTTTCTTTGTGATTTCTTATATATCCTGGTGAGATTGACTGTTTTTTAAATGTAATATATTCTAAGTATAATATTTTGCCAAAAATTCACTTAGCAGGTAAAAAATAAAAATAAAAATAAAAATAATCTAGTGATAAATAGTAGAAGTGGGCTTGTCTCCACTCCAGCCCTCCAGAAGCCTGGACAGTCCAATTTTGGATTTTTAAGTCAGTAACAAGTTTTGTTTCGATAATTTAAATAATTTATTTTTTAAATATTTGTATATAAATTATTTTTGAAAAATATTATATTGATATGATAAGTGTAATCACATAAATTCATTGTATTTATCTTCAATATGTTTTTAAAAATTATACTTGTAATACCTTCTTTTTGTTTTTTGTTTTTGTAAAATAAATACACTGAATTATGTGGCAACACTCGTCGGATCAATATATATATATTTTTTTCCAAAGATGATCAACACGTAAATGCTTAAAAAATAAGTGGTTCGAGAATCATAATAGGTCTAAACACTAAAAAATGAAAATGTTCCTAGAGAGAGAGAGAGAGAGAGCGCACGCTAGAGACAAGACGACTTCTAAATTGTTTTTCTTTTCATGAAGGCTTTTTAGTATGGATGAAAATTCTCAATATGACACGATAACACGATTCGAATCGTACACAAAATTAGAAAGTTAGGATTCAACAATTTTTGACATGAACACATATATGACACAACCTGTAAACACTGTTGGAAATTTCCTAAAAGCTTCAAAACTTTATTTATATTTTTATCTTATTTAATATTATTTGTATTTGTATTTATTTATTTATGTATTTCTTTTAACAGTCTTATTTGTTTGAATTTTAAATAAGTGTTTGGTTTCAAAACAAAGGGTGTGTTTGTTCCCTATAAACATTAAAGAGCCTATATAAATAGGACTCTAACTCAGGCAAAAATATATATAACACGTTCTCTCTCTCTCTCTCTCCTGTATTTTTATATTTCATATTTCTGGGCAACCGATACATACTTTACAAATTCTTCTGGTGCAACCGTGCATTGTGTCAAATCCTGTGAAGTTTTGGATTGTATCTTGGAGTCGTTTATGATCGTTAAAACCTATACGGAGAGAGCGCATAACGACTTTAGGACAATGTATTTGACTTGCCTCTCACAGTTACATAAGTTATTTTCTAAACCATTTTCTTATTCTGTTATATATATATATATATATGTATAGTTTTATTAAATTGTAAAAAACCTATTTTCAGAATCTGTTTTGTTTAATGTTTTTATTCTATAAATTGATTTAGAATAATTATTGTTCAATTTCCACAACAATCTAAAGTCGTTATAAGGTTTCTTAAAGTGTGGGGGTGTCTAGCAAAAGTAGCAATTCCAAAACCTAAACGTAACAAAATAGGACCCAAATTTATTGATACTGTTTTCTTTGGATATGCTCAAAATAGTAGCGCTAATAGATTTCTAGTAATAAATTCTAAGAAAAGTGAAATCACTAATAATACAATAATTGAATCTCGAGAAGCTTTATTTTTTTGAAGATATTTTTCCATATAAAACTAGGATCTCAAATCAGGTTATAGATAGAACTTCTAATACTAGTACTATTCCTTTGAGAGATGATTTCGAACATCTAGACTTTGAACCTAGAAAGAGTAAGAGAACTAGAATATAGAAAAACTTGGAGATGATTTTTATACATTTTTAACTGAAAGAGAACCAAATACTTTTATAGAAGTTATGTCATCCTTAGATGTACCATTTTGGAAGGAAGCCATTAATAGTGAGATTGAATCAATACTTCAAAATAATAATTGGATGTTGACAAATCTACCTCCTGGTAGTAAAGCTAGGAATTGGGGTCACTGATGTGCTACTGTTGTGGCTTAATTTGAGGTGTATTATAGATTTATTGTTATTCTCCGAACTGTTCATTTTGTAGGGTTTATTAAGTACATCATGCCTACGGAAAATCATATTAATCGGATATCAATAAGTATATGATCGAATTGCATATTTTTTATGCTATTTCTCAAAGGAAAAACTTATTATTTATTTTCTTGATTACCGATCATATAGTTATTGATATCCAATTAATATGATTTTTGGTAGGCATGAAGTACTCAACAAACCCTACAAAATGAGCGGTTCGGATTATAAAAATAGGCTCATAATACACCTCAAATTACGGCACAACAGTCATTGTTGTGCCTTTAGCAGTGACCCCGCATTCTGTAAAGCTATCGGTTGCAAATGGGTATTTGGAAAGAAATTAAAACCTAATGGAAGTGTAGATAAATATAAGGCAATATTAGTAGCCAAGGGCTTTACACAAAAGAAATGAATAGATTACTTTGACACATATTCATCTGTTTCTTGGATTACAACCATTAGAATTTTAATTGCTCTAACATCCATTTATAATTTAGAAATTCATCAAATGGACGTTAAAACTACTTTTTTGAATGGAGATTTAGATAAAGAAATTTATATGTAGCAACCTGAAGGTTTTGTGGTTAAAGGACATGAACATAAAGTTTGCAAGTTGGTTAAATCTTTGTATGTACTTAAGCAAGCTCTTAAACAATGGCATGAAAAGTTTGATAAGGTAATTTTAGAATTTGGTTTTATGATCAATGAACATGATAGATATGTATACTTTAAAGAAAATAATGGAGAATGTATTATTTTGTGTTTATATGTTGATGATATCTTATTATTTGGAACAAATTTAGAGATAATTAAAAATGTGAAATCGTATTTGTCTTCAAAATTTGAAATGAAAGATTTAGGAGAAGCTTATATGATTTTGGATATGAAATTAGAGAAAACAACCAAAGGTATTACATTAAAATAATCTGGAATCCTAGAGAAGATGTTAAAAAAGTTTGATTATTATAATCTCAAACTTGTTTCAACTCCTTTTGATCCTAGCATGAACTTAAAGAAAAATAATGGTGCACCTGTATCTCAACTTAGATATTCTCAAATTATTGGATCACTTCTCTATATTGATAATAAGACTAGACCAGATATTGTATATTCTATTGGGAGATTAAGTAGATATACTTATAATCCGAGTAAAGATCATTGGGTTGCTGTGGAAAGAGTTTTTAAATTTCTAAGAGGAACTCTAGATTATTCACTTTGCTCTAGTGGTTTTCCTAATGTGGTAAAAGGTTATAGTGATGCTAATTGGATAATAGATAGCATAGATGTTAAGTTTACTGCTGGATATATATTTATGTTAGATGAAGCAACGATATCTTGGAGTTCTAACAAACAAATTGTTATTTCCAAAAGTAAAACAAAATCAGAACTTATAGCTTTAGACACTACATGTACTAAAGCTAAGTGGATTAAAAATTTACTCCTTGATATTCCACTTGTGAAAAATTTTATACCTGTTTTTTTCATACATTGTGACAATAGAGTTGTAATAGAACTTGTGTGACAAGCACATACTAATAAAAAGATGAATAGGCATATGCAAGTGAGGTATAAATCTATAAGAAGTTTAATGAATAAAAATGTTGTATCTTTGAATTTTGTGAAATCTGAAAAGAATATTGCTGATCAGTTAACAAAAAGTTTTTCTAAGAGTGTAGTCTTAGATTTATCGAGGGGGATGGGTCTAAGCCCATAGGGAGTCAATTAAGAAAGTAATCCGACTTTTGTGATTGGAGATCCATGAAGGAAGTTCAACAAGTAGGAACAATCTCTTTGATATAGCGTGACTCATAGTCCATGTCACGACCCAAACCCACCCCTATGGTTTAGCACCGTAACCGGCCAGTAATCCGAGATTACGAAAGTGCTTAACAGTAAAAGTAAAACAGAGTACAGGGGCATGGCGGAAGCCAATACAATAAATAAACAATATCCAATGAGTTGTGACAGTCTGTATGCAAAAAGACCTTTCATACATATATATATATATATACAGTACAGAACAATATACACAATATTTACAGTCATTCAGAACAAGGACCAAATCCCTATTAACAGTACAGTAACAGTCTATACAGTCATTACAAAACAAAACAGAAGGGGGAAAAACTAAAACACCCCCATAGCCTTTGTTAGACAGGCTCGGAACCTCGCAATGAGGCACAGTGGTTGGCTTGACAAAAAGGGGAGTCTACCCCCACGCTCCTAGCTCCGGTCTGGTGCCTGTACACCTACATATATATATGAGCAGTGAGCTAAAGCCCAGTGAATAACATAATGCGTAAAGGGGTTTAGAATGAATGTCCTTACAGTAATGAAAACGGTTCATTTCATCAGTATAATCAGTTGTTCAGTACAGTAAACAGTAGGTCTAAAAGACCGAACAGTCAATGATGGCCATCAATCAGTAAACAGTAGTGGGTTCCAACGAGGGAACCGACAGAGATCTCTGTAACAGTAACAGTCAGTAACAGTAGTTGCTAGGATGCCACAATACAGTTTAGAATATAGGAACATACATTCATTCAGTTAATAGTAACAGTTCAGAAAGCAGTACAGTTCAATTGTTCAGAAGATAATCATTTTGAACATATCTTTACACAATTGTTACTCACAAGTTCTAGGCTACAGTAGGCTAGAGCGTCTCCTCGAAATGCAACCCTAAACAGTACAGAATGAACACATACTAAGCTACACAGTTGGGAAGGATAATAATAGTTTAATCCCTAATTGCCTCGGTGTGTTCTACATCTATATCCTTATTAAGATGTCTTAAACTAGGCCTAAGAATGCCTAGGATGGGATGAGGATGCAAAGATATATTCAGAAATATTTCAGAATTTTAGTGAAACAGGGTCCCGCTTGAGCGTAGGTTACTCCGCTCGAGCGGAATAGGCAAACAAAGGTCCCCGCTCGAGCGTCAACTTACCCGCTCGAGCGGACCAAAAGTATGGATAGGTGAAATTCACGCTCGACGCCCGCTCAAGCGTGTCACCCAATTCTCCGCTCGAGCGTACATTCTTCGCTCGAGCGGACTGATGAACAGTGCAAAGTACTGGGAGCTCGAATTTCCCGCTCGAGCACCGTTCTCCTCCCGCTCAAGCAGAAGACCAAAATCTGGAAAATCCAGAATTTGAGCTCCAAGTTCAAAATCATGTTTTCAAACACCAAATTCGATCCTCCTGGGCCTATTTTCTGGAAAAAACACTTGTAACACATGATATATTATATTTCAAAGGTCAATTTGTAAAAAGCCAAGGCCCAAGGGTGTTTAATTAAACTCATCCTCAAACAAATTTCTGAACAATATTCAACATGGCATGCATGAATTCAAACCAATTTAAAGCTTCAATACATGCTCTAATGAGCTCATTCTTTTCAAAATAAGATGAAATCTGGACTTAACATAAATATGAGCATGCATGTAACCTTTTGCCATGAAACAACTCAAACTCTTCAATATACCACATGCACACATGGAATGAGCTTCAATTCAACATGCTAGAAACTAAATCATGCTTAGCTCTACAATTTGACATGAATCATGCAAGAATCAACTTAAAGACAACAATGAGAGGTTGAATTCCTTACCTAGTCCTCAAATACAAGTCTAGAGGCTCAAGAAGGCAAATCTCCTACAATTTCTTCAAGTCTTTCAACCAATTCAAGATGAAGCAAGATGAACTCACTCTCTCACTTCTCTCTCTCTCTATGGTCGGCTATGCTCTCAAATGAGCTGAGGAAATGTTTGCTAAGTGTATAACAAGGCTTCAAAAAGGTTTAGATAGTGGGCCACTAAGTGGCAAAATAGTAATTAAGTCTAATTTGTGCATTTTATCAATATTTAATCTAATTTAGTCATACCAAATCAATTTTCAATTAAATACATCATAAATCATATGAATTTCTAATGAACACAGAACATCATCAATTTTAGATTCGGCCATCGATAAGGCCTTCAATTTGCAGTTTAAACACAAAGACATGAATAGATAATCAAACGATACAGATAGAATGCACTTAAACAGATACAGTCAATCAGTCAGTTCAGTATTTCAATCAATTAATTGTCAATTATAATCATTCTCAGTTTAGCAGTAATTGGCAATTAATCAGTGATCAGTGATGAGGGTTGTTACAGTCCAGCACTTTAAATAATGAGACTTTTATTAAATTTATTATTTATGTTCTCCTGCTAATCCCTAAGATATCAGTGCTGATATAAATGTGATGGTTAAGGAAGAATACTTACTCTAAATGAATCTAAGGCAGGCATACTCTCGCGATAAACATCCGTCACTTCTATATTTAGAGGATTCACCTAAGTGAGAACGCCATAAAGCCACGACCGTAAAGAATAAGGGATTTCTGTAAAACTCTCATGAGAATCAAGATGAGCACATGGCTGCTAATAATGCTAACCCGCACCACAATTATGTATCATACCATATTGTGTGACATGTGGAATTCTGGTAAAGGGATTTAGTTCAAGACCTAATTAGTAAGATTCTTTCAGAATGAAACTTTAACACTAAATGAGGTTCAACCTACGCCCATTGTATGGTTTTAGTACTGCCCATTATTGTTATTATCTTTGTATTTATTTGATATCTTACAAAGTTTTGAATCTTGTGGGAGATTGTTTGAAATTTCTAATGGCGTGTTGGGTTGGAGGATTTTGGAAAGGATTTAGAAAGGGAAAATGACAAGGTATGTGAAATGTGGATAAATATACATACATTTCACCTAGTTTCACACACCTTCTCTCGTTTCCTTTTTAAATCCCCCAACCAACACAAGCATAAAAGTTTCAAAATTTTAATTTGTATTTATTTTATTTTTTTTTATTTGTATTTATTTATTTATGTATTTCTTTTAACAGTCTTATTTGTTTGAATTTGAAACAACTGTTTGGTTTCAAAATAAAGATGTGTTTGTTCCAATAGACATCAAAGAGCCTATTTAAATAAGACTCTAACTTAGGAAAAAAATATATACAACGTTCTCTGATATTCTCTCTCTCTCTCTCTCTCTCTCTCTCTCTCTCTCTCTTTACTGTATTTTTATATTCCATATTTTTGGGCAACTGATACATACTTGGAAAATTTTTCTAGTGCAACTATGCATTGTGTTAGATCCTATGAAGTTTTGAATTATATCTTGGAGTCATTTGTGATCGTTTAAATCTACATGAAGAGAGCACATAACGACTTTAGGACAGCATATTTGACGTATCTCTTACAATTACACATGTTATTTTCTGAATGCTTTTCTTTATCTTCTTCTTATTTTGTTATCTATATATATATATATATATATGTTTTATCAAATTGTAAAAAACCAATTTTCAGAATCTGTTTTGTTTAATATTTTTATTCTATAAAATTGATTTAGAATAATTATTGTTCAATTCCCACAAAAATACATTTATTAGACAGTTCATATTTAGGCTGAACCCATCTAACCCTTTTAAAAAGACATGTCAACCTTAACACAAACTTGACCCACAATCCAATAATGATCTATTAACAACCCACATTTATATAGAGGGTAATGTTACTTAGGTCAAAAAATTAGACCAACTTTTTTAAATCTTATGACATGGCATTATCTTAGAATATCTAAAACAGTATCATATATCTTTTAATTTTTTAATGAATCATCTCATTTACACATCATTAAATCAAAAAATAAATTTTAAAAATAGACTTATATATCATTTTTCTATATTATAAAAGTTTATCAAAATCCATCTCAATCATTCATTTAATTTGAATAAAATGAAAATTTTGAAACAGTATCATTAATCATATGATTGATTTGCGAAAAATCTAGAAATCCCCTAGATATTGATTTGTGATTATGTATCAATTTTAAGCAGTAAATATCAATCCTAATCAAACAATCAAGACAAATCGACACAACGATTTTAACGTGGAAAAACCATAATTGTAGCTCCTCCAATTGTGATAAAAAACCACGAGCCAAAGCCACAAAACAATCCACTTAGAAGACAAAAGGAATTACACAAGTGCACTCTCAATTACCTAGCGAATTTACGCTTGAATTGAACCGACCCCTATATGCCTCTTCTACCATAGTCTTCACCTTGGAACTGTCTTACCCAATGTTGAATCCACAACGCCAATGTTGAATTATGACAATGAGCCACGCCGGAATCCATTAAAGCTTCAGGCCCGAATTTCGCAGAATCCACCGAAGATAAACACTCTCTTTTGTATAAAATAACAAACAATCTTTTGATGTATACTTTTTAAACCATGAGTTGAATACTCAATCAAACATCAAAGAAAACTAGCAAAATAGCCTCAGATATAAACTCTAATGTCTAAGAAGAAGATTTGGAAGCATAACCCTAAAATTTGACTAAACACATATTTATAGCAAATTGTTCCGCGATCTCCGCTCGAGCGCAAGAATGACCACTCGAGCGGACCAACGCTCGAGCGCAGGAAATTTCACTCGAGCGGGAAAAAACATCTCCTAGTATTTTTGCAGGCAATCAAACTTTTGGAACCAAGGATTCTCCGCTCGAGTGCACAAACGGCCGCTCGAGCAAACAGGCAACTTTGAATGCATTTTTGCATTTTGCTTCGGGGGCGCTGCTCCTCAACCCTGCCGTGGCGCTGCCCCCTGGACCTTCGCGAGCTAAGCAGGCAACCTAAGAGGGGGTTGTAAATTGGGTAATTAAAAATTTGATCTGAAAATAAATTTGCAAAGACCAAGTGATTAAAAACAGATGACAATAAATGAATGCACATAAAATAAAAGGGAATGAAAAAAGAGCTCGACACAAGGATTTATAGTGGTTCGGCTCACCGGCCTACGTCCACTCCTTAAGAGATCTTCTTGAGAATTTCTTCACTATGAATAGATGCACCACCAAGCTTCACCTAGCTTGTGGATTTTTACAAGGACTTACTTCAATCTGTTGAGGACCTCTCAGCTAAATGCCTCACTTTACAAGTGTGTCACTTAGAAAATAAGGAACAAGAATAAGAGGTACAATCATCCTCTTTTACAAATATTATCTCACAAAAGATGGATATGAAAGTATAAGCTCTCAAGTAATTTAAGACTCACTTAGACATGAAAATGGAAGTACAAATGGAGTATATTAAAAGTTCTTGATTGCTCTTGAATGCTCTAGGCTTGTTGTATTAAAGAAGTGTATTGAATGAACAAGAAGACCTCCATATATATAATATTGATGGCTTTTAGCTGTTAGAGAGAGAGGAGATTTGATCTCCTATCCGTTGGAGAAGATCATGAAGGATTTGCTCCAGCTGTGTTTGATCAGAACAAGAAGAACACAGACTGTAGGCTGGTCTTGGGAAGAGAGGATTCATTAAATGCATAAACTTTTTATTTAATGCTTAACCTCATAAGTCAACTTCTTGGAGAAGATATGGCGCCAGAGGACCTACTTAGTGGTCAAAAGATATGACGTATTTTGCACATAAATATGAAAAAATGGCTGAGAAATGATCTACAACAGTCTGGATCTGATTTGGCAGGTGGAATTTTTTAGACCCAGATTTACAGGTGTCGACGCCTGCAGATTAGGTGTCGACCTTTTGCTTTCTTTTCTTCTTTGAGTTGAGTTCCAGGTGTTCTAAGTGTCGACCCCTATCATTCTCGGTGTCGACCCCTTGTTATTTTGGTGTCGACCCTTTCAGCTGGAACACTTAGGCATTTTGAGCTTCATTTCTAGTGTCGACCCTTGTGCCTGTTTTAAGAAAGAATATCGTTTTGTATGCAAGTGTTAATTCTTTGTTTTCAAGGGTTGAAAAACAATACTCTACAATCATATAACTCTTATAACCATTGACGCACAATTTGTATATTTTTATTTTGAAAACTTTGAATGACAAAATGAAATCAAAATATTTGTCAATATTCAAAATCAATACGAATTTAAATTTGAATAACCTTGGGGCTAACAATCTCCCCCTTTTTGATGATGACAAATATTTAAAGTTTTCAAAGTATAAGTTTCAAAAAGAGAGCATTAAGAAGTGTTTTTCACGGAGTTTTGTAAATAGATATCGGCCAATTGTTGACTTATAGGCACAAATTCGAGTTTAATGTCACCTTTAAGTATATGATCTCGTAGAAAGTGATACATTATTTCAATGTATTTAGTGCGTGAGTGTTGTATGAGATTTTTTAAAAGATTAATGGCATTAGTGTTATCACATTTAATAGGTATGTGATAAAAGTGAAGTCCAAAATCAAGAAGTTGTTTTATCCAAAGCATTTGAGCACAACAACAAGCGGCGGCAATATATTCCGCTTCAGCTGTAGATAAAGCCACAGAATTTTGTTTTTTACAAAACCAAGATGTGAGTGAATTTCCAAGAAAATGACAAGTGCCACTAGTGCTTTTACGGTCAAGTCTACATCTGCAAAGTCGGCATCTGAATAACCATAAAGATCAAGAACATTTGTTTTAGGGTACCAAAGCCCCATAAGTGGAGTGCCAACGAGATATCTGAAAATGCGTTTTACTGCGGTGACGTGTGATTCTTTTGGAGATGATTGAAAATGAGCACACATACAAATACTAAACATAATATTGGGCCTACTAGCTGTTAAATAGAGTAAGGAACCAATCATACCTCGATATTTCTTTTCGTCTACCAGTTTACCTTGCTCATCTTTGTCCATTTTAATCGATGTGCTCATAAGAGTTGCTGTAGGTTTGGACAAATCCATTTCAAACCTTTTGAGGAAATCTTTGATATATTTGGCTTGAGATAGATGAATGCCATCTTGAGTTTGTTTTATTTGCAATCCGAGAAAGTATGTCAACTCTCTTATCATACTCATTTCAAATTTGCCTTGCATATCCTTAGCAAATTCCTCGCACAAAGATTCATTATTAGCTCTGAATATGATATCATCAACATAAATTTGAACAATAAGCATATCTTTATTTTTGGTTTTTATGAAAAGAGTGGTATCAATTTTCCCACAAGAAAAACCTTTTTCAATAAGAAAATTGCTCAAGCGTTCACACCAAGCTCTAGGGGCTTGTTTCAAACTATACAAGGCTTTTAAAAGTTTATAAACATGGTCCGGGTGTTTGTGGTTTTCAAAACCGAGAGGTTGTTCAACATACACTTCCTTTGAAATATACCCATTTTAAAAAGCACTTTTCATATCCATTTGGTAAAGTTTAAAATTTCTAAAACAAGCAAATGCAAGCAACATACGAATGGCTTCAAGGCGTGCAACTGGTGCAAATGTTTCATCAAAATCAATGCTTTGTTCTTGGTTATAACCTTGGGCTACAAGTCTAGCTTTGTTTCAGATAACAACCCCGAATTCATCTATTTTATTTCAAAAAATCCATTTAATTCCAATAACGGAATGATCCATAAGACGAGGAGTCAAAAACCAAACTTCATTTCTTTCAAACTGATTAACTCTTCTTGCATAGCAAAAATCTAGTTTTCATCGTGTTCAGCCTCAGAAAAGGTTTTTGGCTCAATTTGAGAAACCAAAGCTAAATTGCCACAAACATTATGAATATTAGAACGAGTTCTTACTCCTCGTGTGGTGTCTCCTATAATGAGGTCTTTGGGAAGTCCATGAGCATACTTCAATTCTTTGGGTAGATCATTTTCCTTTATTGGATGTGTATACTCTTTTTGAAGATTTTCCATAGAGACTCCAACATTGGGTTTCGAAAAATGAAGTTCATCATTTTTCGATAAGTAAATGCCTTCAATACTTGGATTAGAATTTGCAACATCATCACTAATGATATTCTTGGAAGCAAAGGAGTTAGATTCATCAAAAGCAACGTGTATAGATTCTTCAACAAGTAAAGTTCTTTTATTAAAGACACGATAAACTTTACTAGAATTTGCATAGCCAAGAAACACGGCTTTATCAGATTTTGCATCAAATTTCCCAAGATTTTCTTTATTATTATTAAGTACAAAACATTTACAACCAAATGTATGAAAATGACCAATGTTGGGTTTTCTACATTTCCATAATTCATATGGTGTTTTCTTAAGTATGAGTCTAATCATAACACGATTAATAACATAACAAGCTGTATTGATGGCTTCCGCCCAAAAATATCTTGGCAAATTATTTTCACAAAGTATAGTCCGAGTCCTCAAGAACTCTATTTTTTCTTTCTACCACATCATTTTGTTGAGGAGTTTAAGGAGCAAAAAAATTATGATCAATACCATGCTCGTTACAAAATAGAATAAACTCATCATTATCAAATTCTCTATCATAATTACTTCTAATGCTACAAATAGTAAGACTAATCATGTTTTCAATACGTTTACAAGGAGCTGTAAATGTAGAAAAAGTATCACTTTTGTGTGCCAAGAAAATCACCCAAGTAAATCTAGTATAGTCAACCACACAAACAAGACAATAAGATTTACCACCAAGACTTAAAGTTCTAGAAGGTCCGCACAAGTTAATATGCAACAATTGAAGAGGTCTAGAAGTGGAAATAATATTTTTAGATTTGAAAAAAAACTCCTATTTGTTTCCTTGTTGACAAGCATCACAAAGTTTATCTTTTTCAAAATCAATTTTTGGTAAACCTACAACCAAATCAAGTTTTAAGAGTTTTGAAAGAAAATCCATATGAGCATGTCATAGCCTCCTATGCCATAGCCATCTGGATTCATTTATAGCAGATAAGCACTTAACATCATGATTAGGAGATAAAATGTGCAAATCAAATATATACACATTTTCATGCCTATGACCAACAAAAAGTACTTTGTTTTCAACAGAATCTTTAATGGTGCAGTGGGATTTTTCAAAAGTGACATGATTGCCTTTATCACACATTTGACTAATACTAAGCAAGTTATGTTTCAATCCTTCAATAAGCAACACATTTTCGATGATGGGTGAAGAAGTTTTACCAATACTACCTTCGCTAATGATCTTTCCCTTACTATTGTCTCCGAAGGTCACGTGACCTCTTTCTTTGGATTTAAGGGTTGAGAACATTGCTCTATCGCCAGTCATGTGCCTTGAGCATGCACTATCAAGGTACCACCGGTTGTTGTTGGATTTTGACCTAAAGCACACATGTAAAAATTAGATTTTTGTTGGCCTTTTGGTACCCATTTTTTCTTGGGTCCATAACAGTTAGGAGTTGAAGTGTTTTTGGGAACCCACTTCTTTTTCATTCTATCAAATAGTTTCTCTTAACAGGACATGAAGGAGAGATGTGACTTTTTCTTCTACAATAATGGCATGTGGATGAGAATGGTTGGATGATGCATAAAGAAAGATCTTTTTGGAATTTTTTGCTTTTGAAAAAGATTTATAGCCAATCCCTATTTTTTCAAATGTTTGATTTTGACTTTTGAGAATTTTATGTAAGGTATCTCTACCTTAAGTAAATTTTGAAATAACATTTTTAAAATCTTCTATGTTTTTATTTAAGACAATTTTCTCCTTTTTCAAAATTTCATTTTCCTTTTGCAAATCATCTACTTTCTTTTCAAAAATAAAGAATTTTTTTTTCCTTTGAAAATTCTTTCTCCTTTTCCATCGTCAAGACTTCATTTTCCAAAATATTAATCTTAGAAGTCAAGGATTCCTTTTCTTGAGATAAACTTGAGATCATTTTCTTTTGACAAATACTTTTCATACTTAATTTTTTAAATTTAGCATGCAATTCATCAAAAGAAGTTTGTAATTTATCAAAGGTAAAGGAGTCATCATTTACCTCATCTTCAAGTGCCATCAAGTATAGATTTGCGACTTAATTTTTGCAAAGATCCGTCTCCGAGTCGCTGTCATCACTGTTTTCTCCCCATGCTGCGATCATGGCTTTCTTCTTATCCTTCTTGAATTGTTTTTTGAGCTTTGGACATTCCGATTTGTAGTGTCCCGGCTTGTTACATTCATAGCAAGTAACTTCAGATTTTTTATGACTTTCTCCTTTTTGAAGATCTTTGTTGAAGTCTTTTCTGAACAACTTCCTTACGCCTTGTTTCTTCTTCACAAGCCTTTTGAATCTTTCGGTAACGAAAGTCATTTCTTCATCTTCCTCTGAAGCATCTTCTTCTTCCTCTTGAGATTTTGAGGTAGACTTGAAAAATATCACTTTCTTCTTATTTTTGTCTTCTTCTTCTTTTCCTTCTTGCATGATGATCTCATGGGTTAGGAGAGCTCCCATTAGCTCATCAAGACTCAATATTGACAAGTCTCTTGCTTCTATCACTACAATAACTTTGTTCTCCTAACTTTTTGGCAATGATCGGAGAACTTGTCTGATAATCTCCACATTAGTATGAGCCTTCCCTAGAGATTTAAGACTGTTTATAATATCTGTAAAATGAGTGAACATTTGGGATATGTTCTCATCAGGTTTCATCTTGAAGAGCTCATAGTTGTGAACAAACAAACTCACTCTAGACTCTTTGACTTGAGTAGTTCCCTCATGAGTTACAACAAGTTTATCCCAAATTTCTTTTGCAGTTGTACAAGTACATATTTTGTTAAACTCAGTAGCATCAAGTGCACAATATAATATGTTAACAGCTTTGGCATTGGATTAAATATCTTTATAATCAACACTAGTCCACTCACTTTCAAGTTTGGGGACTAACAGACCATCTATGGTTTTGGTGGGGACTTTAGGACCATTACATATGACTTTCCAAACCTCATAGTCAGTAGATTGAATATGCATAATCATGCGGGTTTTCCAATAGTTGAAATTTGTGCCATTGAAGAAGAGTGGTCTGTTTAAGGCTTGACCTTCAGAAAGAGAGGAGCTAAGGGTTGCCATAGATCATTTTAAGATGGTTAAGTCACAATACTAAAGACGAGGCTCTGATACCAATTGTTATTTAGGAAGGTAACCCAAAAGGGGGTGAATTGGGTAATTAAAAATTTGATTTGAAAGTAAATTTGCAAAGACCAAGTGGTTAAAAGCAGATGACAATAAATAAATGCACAGAAAATAAAAGGAAAGGAAAGAAGAGCTCGACACAAGGATTTATAGTGGTTCGGCTCACCAGCATACGTCCACTCCTCAAGAAACCTTCTTGAGAATTTCTTCACTGTGAATAGATGCACCACGAAGCTTCACATAGCTTGTGGATTTTTACAAGGACTTACTTCAATCTGTTGAAGACCTCTCAACTAAATGCCTCACTTTACAAGTGTGTCACTCAGAAAATAAGAAACAAAAATAAGAGATACAACTATCCTCTTTTACAAATACTCTTTCACAAAAGATGAATATGAAAGTGTAAGCTCTCAAGTAATTTAAGACTTACTCAGATATGAAAATGGAAGTACAAATAGAGTATATTAAAAGCTCTTGATTTCTCTTTAATGCTCTAGGCTTGTTGTATTAAAGAAGTGTGTTGAATGAACAAGGAGACCTCCATATATATAATATTGATGGCTTCTAGCTGTTAGAGAGAGAGGAGATTTGAATCTCCTATCTGTTGGAGAAGATCATGAAGGATTTGCTCCAGCTGTGTTTGATTAGAACAAGAAGAATGTAGACTGTAGGTAGGTCTTGGGAAGAAACGATTCATTAAATGCATACACTTTTTATTTAATGTTCAACCTCATAAGTCAACTTCTTAGAGAAGATATGGTGCCAGAGGATCTGCTCAGTGGTCAGAAAATATGACGTATTCTGCACACAAATATGAAAAAGTGGTTGAGAAATGATCTGCAACAGTCTGGATCTGATTTGGCAGATGAAATTTTTTAAACACAGATTTACAGGTGTCGACCCGTGCAAATTGGGTGTTGACCATTTGCTTTCTTTTCTTCTCTCAGTTGAGTTCCAGGTGTTCCAGGTGTTGACTCTTATCATTCTTGGTGTCGACCCTTGCTGCTGTATTGCATTCTGAAATTTAGTGTCGACCCTTACTGTTTTTGGTGTCGACCCTTGCTGTTGGATTGCATTCTGAAATTTGGTGTCGACCCTTGCAGTTGGAATACTTAGCCATTTGGAGCTTCATTTCTGGTGTCAACCCTTGTTGTTTTGGTGTCGACCCTTATGCCTGTTTTAAGAAAGACTATTGTTTTGCATGCAAGTGCTAATTCCTTGTTTTCAAGGGTTGAAAAACAATACTCTAGAATCATATAACTCTTATAACCATTGAAGCACAATTTGTATATTTTTATTTTGAAAACTTTGAATGACAAAATGAAATCAAAATATTCGTCAATATTCAAAATCAATACAAATTTAAATTTAAATAACCTTGGGGCTAACAACTTATATTGCAATTATTTCATAATATATTCTTATATTTCAATAGGTTTTATTATTTGGACATTTGATTTACAAAATCTTAATTTTCATATTTAAGGTATTTTATGGATAATTTTATCTTTATAAATATTTTTTGAACGGTTAGTAACTTGGTAATATGAATAATCATATTGCAATCTAAATATTCACATTGACATTGTGAACATTTACATCGACAGTGTGAATGTTTACATCATGAAAATGTGAATATTATTATTAGAGATATTTTGACAATTATGTCATCCATAAGACTTATTGGAACATAATAAAATAATTTCGATTAAGTGAAATATAAATAGGTAAAGAGAGATTTATGAATAAATATCCCAAATAAAATCCGTTTTTTAATATAAATGAAACCCATTTTCTAAATTTGTCATTATTTTATGTTTTAAAAATCCGAAAACCCCACCAAAATAAAAACAATAAAAAAATTCCATAAAATATTTCATTTTTAGCATCCAAAGTCCATAGTTGATGAAACTTGCAGGCACCGCTGGCACGCCACTGGTCCCAAATTTGTAGCCGCAGGCACTCCATCCCCCTGCAGCAAGCGACTCTGCTGGTTAGAGAATTTAAATCGTCCATCTAAACTGTGAGGACAAAAAAATAATAATAATAACAAAAATAACAAAATATTAATTGAATATCGATAGTCACATGATCAAATTACTTTTTCAAAAGTGATCTGATCATATTATTTTTGATGTCTGATCATTCTGATTTCGTATGATTTGTTTGGTGTATTCTATAAAATGAATAGTTTAAATCATCTCAATGTTGAGTAAACCCGAAGACGGACCCAATTGAACTTCTGTGTGTGTTGGGGCACAACACACTTTAATTTCAACTTCCTCAGTATATATTGGATTTCTTACAAGTTTGAATATAAATTTGAGAGGATTTGAGGATACATCACGGGTCTTATTTCGATGATATAAACTATTCATTTTTAAAAACCTTTCATCTATATCATCAAAAAAAAAAAAAAATGGTTGAATTCAATAATCATAACTTTTTATTTTGTAGTGTTTGTTTACAAAATGAATAGCCTATTTTAAAAAATTACAGTGATCATCTATCTTGTCAAAGAGAAACAAGATGAAATGATATATACTGGTATGTGGTGTACATTTTAAATTATCTCAAGTTTATATCTGAACTTGAAAAAAATCCAACCCATATATATACACATATATTTATATATATTAATAAAAAATAACAATTTATTTTCTTAACTATACAAGTATTAAATATTAAATATATTTATAAGTGGTAAATTACACTTACATCCTCCGAGATTTGGGTTTAATATATATCATTTCATAACGTTTGAAAAATTACGCTAACCCCTTATCATTATAATTATTTAAACGGAATGAAAATATTCAACTCGTGTAGTCTCTTTTTTTTACTTTGCTTTACTTCCTTTGTTTTTTTCTTCTCTTTTCTTTGCTTTATTTTTTTTTAATGTAATTTCCTCTATTTTCTATTAGGAATTATTACATTTTATATAAGTAATAGGGTTTGTGAAATGAGACTATTAACCATATGAGTGAGAATGTAATTTTCAAAATATCAAAAATTAATATGTAATTGGACTAAATCTCAGGAAGTGCCAGTGTAATTTACCCTACTTATAAAGAACTAGACATATGGGGCAATTTGGGAAGCTAGCTAACAGTTAGTTTTTAACGTTTAACTCATTTTGAGTCATTCACCTCTCATATTTTTACACATAAAAATCAAAAATCAAAAAATAAAAAATTAACTTTTAACTAACTTTTCAAATCATCCCTATATACACGGAATGATGAGTTTTTTATGCCCTTTTCTCACAACAAAAATAATAATAAACTAAGATAGCATAAATAATAAAAATAATTACCCTCTTTTTGTTGAGGCATTTTGATTATCCTGGATTTTATTCTAATATCTAAGAACCAAAAAAAAAAAAAAAAAAAAAGGGAGAGGAAAGATTATACTAATCAGACGGTCTACAATTAGTCAGACATGCTTGATTTTGAGAGGGGCTATACATATCTGTAAGATTAGCCACGCGAGAAGGGTGGGACCAAAAACCAGCTATAAAGTGAACTTTAAAGTTAAGATTAGCTGATTAAGATGGTTTGTATGATAGAAAAGGTTGAGAGGTCAAGAATTATAGAATTTCAACCCAGCTAATAAAAAAAGAAAACAATTAAAAGAAAACAAAAAAGTAAAGCAATTAAAAGGGAACCCAAGTGGGAACATCATCACCTCTAATGCCATTAACCACAGAGCTCATTGATGTTGTTCCTATGTGGGCCCTCCTCCGTCCTTTTTTTTTTTTAAATGTATATTTGTACAAGGAAATTTACTCCATACATTCCTCTCGATGTGTGTACCAATATCCCTCACTGACAAAATTGTGAACTTTAGTTATGATTTATTGTTTTATTTTTATAATTTAATTATATTTATAGTATTAATTATGATTTTTATAATATATATTATGATATTATTCTGATTTGATTTAAAAAGTTTTTAGATACTTTATGTGAGGTTTAGTTGTGTTCTTATCTTCTTTTTTTTTAGTTATGATTTTAAAAAGATTTAATTATAACAGTTATGGTGATTAACTCCACACATGTTATAACATATGGTACATATCCTCAAAAAGGTATGTAGTATAGTATAACCCGTTTATATATATATATATATATAAATATGTGGTGTTTTGAAAAGTTAATAAAAAGTTAATTTTTTTGACTTTTTTAGTTTATTTTATCTTTTATAGATAAAAATGTGAGAAGTGATGTGACCCAAATGAATAAAAAGTTAAAAATTAGCTCTTATTTACTTCTCAAAACACCCCTATGTATATATATTGGATAATATTATAAGAGTGTATATCATATGTAAATTATATTATGTGAGTTTGATTATTACAATTTACATAACTTAATATTATGGGAGTCATAACCAAACATTACATGAGATATAACTAAATAATTTTTAAATCATAATTAAAATAATTTCATAACCAACACTACATACTAACAACAAAGTAATCGTAATAAAAAACACAAAAAATTATAATTAAAGGCGTATAGAATTTCTCATATAAATATTCCCTTTTATACATATATATATATATTATAGTGGGCAACAAAATAGCTAGGGGTGTAAAAATGGCCCGAGGTCCGTGGGCGGCCCGAAACTCGCGGCGGCCCGGCCCGTTCGGACAGGTTAAGCCCGGGCCCGGGCCCAGGATATCTTGGACCTGGGCCTTCCATTTTGGGGCCTGGCCCGGTGGCCCAAAAAATTTCGGATCAATTCATCTCTCTACCAATGATCAAATTTAAAGAATAAAATAAAAAACAACTTACAATAGTTAAATAATTAAAAAAAATAAATAAAAATTGATCTTATAAATAAAAAAATAAAAAGATTGATCTTATAAAATAAAAAATAAAATAATTAATAAATAAAAAGATTGATTTATAAAAATAAAAAAATAAAAAGATTGATTTATAAAAATAAAAAATAAAAAGATTGATCTTATAAAAATAAATATAAAATAATTGATTTGATAAAATAAAAAAATAAAAAGATTGATCTTATAAAAATAAAAAAAAAAAAGATTGATCTTATAAAAATAAAAAGATTGATTTATAAAAATAAAAACATAAAAAAATAAAAAATTAAATAAAAATTAATATAATTAAATAAATAACATTAATAATTTAAAAATAAAACAATAATTAATAATAATTTATTAAATTAAAATCAAATTAAGAATTATTTAATAGAAAATGATTATATGATGTATCACTGGCAGTGGCAGTGCACGGCAGCACAGTCTGTGTGTGTGGCTGGCGTTATTTATTTATTTTTTTTTAATTTCTTACTTCATTGATTGTTTCATGGAAAGTGCCCCTAACCTGATGGGAAAGTACATCTAAGCTCACGTGAAAGAAAATATATATATATATATATATACTAAGTTAGAAGGTAATACTGGACTTGTGAGGGCTCACCACGAGTCTCATTTTGATAATCTGAACCGTTCAATGTGTAGAACTATTCCATTACTATATGCCTGTAAAAAATCACGTTAATCGGATATCGCTAACTACATGATCAAATCAATTTGGTATACAAATGCATGGTTTTATAGTTAATGATTGACCAAAAAAACTAATCCGATCAACGTGATTTTTTACAAATATATAATACTCGATGAGTTGTACACATTGAACGGTTCCGATTAGCAAAACGGGACCCGTGATAGCTCTCACTAGCCAAAGAACACCGTCCAAATGGTTGCTCGAAAAAGAGGCAACTATTTCCTAATCTAGCCTCAATTTTGAGCCGTTGCATTGCAAATTTGCATCACCTCTACAACTCAAACGGATATATATAAAACGGTCATAATAATTCAAACGGTTAGAATATATGGGTAATGAACTTTATATAACCATTATTACTTCAATGAAAAAAAAAATTTGATAAATATTTTCATCATTTGCCTTATCTATTAGGTTTACCTATAATAATTGATTTTAGGTGTAAAAAAGTTGGTTTACAAGAATTTTTAAAGCGTATTTTCGATGATCAAATACGGTTTGCCCCCTATTATGCAAACATGCAACAGATTATTTCAAGAATACAGGGCAGCTGCAACTGCATCTGCATCTGTAAATACACCTACACACATTATACTAGCAGTCCAACAATCTTGAGGCGGGAGATTAAGTATTTTAACAGCAATAAAAAGTAGAAGAATATCTCAACATACAAGTGTAAGTAGTTTTGAACTGCAACGTTATTTGGAAAACCCGTCAGTGGATGATTCTAATAATTTTGACATTTTGGAATGGTGGAAACAAAATGAATCTATGTGGCCGATGCTTTCACAAATGGCCAGTGATATACTAACCGTTCTTATTTCTACAATTGCTTCAGAAACAGCTTTTAGTGCAGGTAGACGGGTACTGAGTGACTACAGGAGCAGGCTTTCACCCGAAATGGTTGAGGCATTGATGATATCCAAGGATCATATGCACGCGCTTACAAGAAGACAAAATTTTAGTGAAAATGAGTGAATTCAATATGATTTGGATGACATATCATCGGGCAACATGACTGAAAGTTTGTCTCCTCCGATGATTGATCAACAATTTATTTTTTACTATTTCATTTCATTTCGTTTTTTTCTTGATTTTTATTTTTATTTTTTATTTTTTTTGTATTAGATTATTGAGGTGAAGTATAATGCAAATGATTGGTAGGCTAGTAGGTGTCAACCTAGTTGGAATGTACTTGACCTATAGTGATGCAATTGCTATACCATCATCAGTAATATTTTATTTCATTTTGAAATAAAAATTATTCATTCAATAAATGTTATATATAAAATTTAATATTGTAATATTGAAAGTTTCAATTTCATATAAAATTATTCATTTCGAAAGAAAAAAAATTAAATAATTGCATACTTTTTTATATAAGTTCACAATTAAAAAACATAAGTCATATATAATTGAATTTAAGTATCACTATAAAACATTACATAACCAAACAAAATATCTCATTAATTATAATTAAAATACTTTAGTATAATTTTTTTTTCTAATATTAAAAACAAAAGCCTGACTAGGCCCGGCCTGCGGGCCAAGGCTCGAGCCCAGGCCCTATTATGAGTGGGCTTGGGCTTGAGCCTGGGCCCTACATTTTAGCCCATGGACTGGCCCGGCCTGGCCCACTAAAAAAGGGCAATGCTACGTAACTCAAATTTTGTGGCTCAAAAGTGGCTCAAATGGCCAAAACGACGTCGTTTTGAGTACAGAACAACATAAAAATGGCCAAAACGACGTCGTTTTGGCCATTTGAGCCACTTTTGAGCCACAAAATTTGAGTTACGAGACATTTTTCACTAAAAAATCGTGAACCCACAAAGCCCAAATGAGCCAGGCCGAGCCGGACCAATATTACACCCTTAAAAATAGCCTATGGTTGTTAAAAAAAAAAAAAACCTTAAGAACCATATAAATGATTAACCCCTTCACATTTCAACACTTAGGAGTACATTACCCTACTTTTAACTATTTTTAACTTCATTAACAAACACTAGACACAACCATGATTGGATCCAGCGTCTCTCCAGTTGAGAGGTCCAATTCTGTTCTGTATGACTTACAAATTTTATCACAGATTTTTTTCATAATTTAAATCATTCATCTTATAAGATTTTACATGCATCATTCATACAAAAAAATAAAATAAAAATACTAATATAATAATATAATAATCATAGCACAAGATTTATTTTGATTTACCTTTTAAAAAAAATATATACTTTCAAAATTATACATATGGTCTAATTTTAAATACAAATATAATAAAATGATTTGGTTACAATTAATAGATCAAATTGATTTTTTAAATTAACAACCTACACACAGATTTATAAGATAAATGGCTCAAATCATTAAAATGAAATTGATGACGGAGCCCATGAACCCAATTGAACAAAATTTAATCTCTCCAACAACAGAAAAGTTGGATCCTTAAATAAAATAGAGTTGAATTTCCCTTAGATTCAAGTTTATTAAATTTAAACTTGAGTGAATTTGGAGGCCCGTGAACCTCACCAAAGGTCCCATTTCAATTATCAAAACCATTCATTTTTGTAATACTTTTCGTGTATATCATTCATAAAAAAAAAAAAATTAAGTCAATTTGATAATCTTAACTTTTTATGAGCCCAATTGAAGAAAATCGAAGCTCAACTATTAGAGAGACATTGGATCTTAAAATTAAATATGGGTAGACTTCTCTCAAATTTAGATTTCAAATATGAACTTGAGAGAATTTGAGGGGCCATCGAGTTTCGTTTCAATGATTATAATTGTTCATTTTGTAGAGTCATTTATGTATATCATCCATGAAAAAAATTAGATCGATTCGGTAATCTTAATCTTTTATCGAATCAATCAAATTTTTTTTTTTATGAATGATATACATAAAGAATCTTACAAAACGAACAATTCTAATTATCGAAACGAGACCCATAAAAAGCCCCAACAAGCCCCTAAGCATTTGCTACAAATTATCACATTATCTTTATACTTTTTTACGTATCTTTTCATAAAAAATCAATAAACCAAAAAATAAGTAAACCTCAGACCTCCCCTAAATATATCATGCAACACTATGCCATACATCTGATGAAAAGAGATTTGGCTATGTTTGGCTCGCCAATGGGATAAATGGTTGACAGTAATTTCGTCAAATTTGTGACGAAATCCTTATTCTTATTAGGAAAATTCTATTTGCACATTATTTATAATATTTGGATATAAAATTTCAAATAAAAGTCAAATATTCAAACATAAAGTTATGAACAAAAATAATTAATTATTCAAATATACATTTTGTTTAACTGTTTATATCTAAAGTAGAATATTTAATTTTAATTCAAAAATTATCTAAACACCACAAATAGTATGTCTTCAAATGTTTTATAATATGCAAATAGAATTACCCTTCTTATTATAAGTTGTCCCCACCCATGGGATAAGTTATACTGGCATTACAAAATATGAACAAAATAAGGAATAATTCTTTATTCAAGAAAATAATTTTATCTCACCCTTTATTTGCAAAGCAAATATAACTTATCGTTCCGTTTATTTGGATGAAAAATTTTTTTATATTTTTTAGCGTTTGATACAATGGAAAACAAACTTTCTTCATGGTCAATTAGACAGAAAATATTTTTCACTTTTAAAAGATAAAAAATATTTTTTGAATTAAAATCTTATTGATGCCATCATACTATCACTGCTACCTCCACCATCACACCACCATCATCACGATCACCACTACTATCATTTTCGCTGCCATCCCACCATTACGCAACCACGTTTGCCCCACTATCACCATCAAAGAAAAATGTTTTCAAAATTTTTTTTAAAAAAAAAATCGTAAAAAATATGTAAAACTATTTTTTGCTACTCAAACAGAGCGTAAATGAAATTTAGGCCTCGTTTGGGAACAGACTATTTTAGTAACTTTTTGACTTTTTACGAAAAGATGTGCAGAAAAATAGAGAGGTGATATGACAACTTTTAATAACTTTTTAACTTTTTGACTAAAATAACCACTCCCCAAACGAGGCCTTAATACCATGTAATAACCTTGTCCCAGAGAGAGGATTTAACCCATGCAATACTTTCTATGAAATGTAAAGATACGTGCACATAAAATCAGGTACTACTGGATACTCACTCCACTATATCATATTCGTTCACATTTGTAATATGAAAGACACACTCACGCTCACTGACAGATAGTGACCATTGGATCAAACACACACTTCACTATTTTTTTCTCCATAAAGCACCGATCTAGATATAGAGCTTTGTCTGTGGGTCCCTAACCCCTTTTGACCAGCCTTCTACTCTATCTAGTACTCAAAAACATATGCTGACGTGGCATTACCTCCCGACGGTCACTTCTTTTATCTATACAGAAATAAATTATAAAATTAGATACAACCCTTTCACATATAGTAAAATTCATAAAAAGACGGGATCACCTTATGTAAAAAGATTATATCTGATTTTATGATCAATTTATGTGTTAAACTTTTTTCCCAACAATAAAAGTTGAGAGTTCAAATCTTGTGAGAGTTGAAGAGGTTCATTAGTTTTATTTGTATCATATGTCACCTATTGCGAATTCAGTCATTCCACAGGTTAATGACTCTTCTTTACCATACTCGTATGCTTTGTTTGGTTTACTGGAATAAACTAGAATGGAATAATCATTCTAACATAATGTCCATTGTCACGTTTGATGAACTGAAAAAATAATAGACAATATATTATAATAAAATCATCATTCACCATTATAAGAGAACAAAAGTGCGAAGTATACATAATTGCAACACGGAATATGCACAAAAAATATATTGTGCAACTAAGATTTATTTTAAATATGATTCACATCACACTGAAGATGAATTCCAACCACATAATGCATTTTCTGTGTACATTTTATGTTATATTTTGTACTTCTAAAGTTATTGGTAAGGAAATATTCATCCCATAGAGAGGCTATAAAATGTCCATACCATTTTATTTTATTGTATTTCATTCCACTAAATTAAACATTATATTTAAAAGGAGGCTAGAGAAACTATATTTTCAGATCTTTGAAAGATTGAAAACTAACAAAACATATCCCGTATAAGTAGCTAATTAAGAAAATACCCACCAAAGTTCAATCCAATTCCCTACTTTTCATATTCCTTCCCACGTTCCCTCCTTTTTCATTTATAAAACATTTAAAAAAGAAAAAAAAAGAACTTTTTCTAAAAGCTCACCACCCTCCTCCTACTTTGCAACAAAGAAATTCTCATCATACTTAGTACTCTATCACTCACTCTCTCTCTCTCTCTCCAAACAAACATACTATCTCTTCTCCCTCTCACCCTTTCTCCATCTCCCTCTACTCTGTGTTCCTGCAATTCATTTCTCCAATGGAGATCAACCCATTACTGCTTTTCATTCACCTTCCGCTATCACTAATTCTCATGTTGTTTGCTTCAACCTTAGCAGCCGAGCAAACCGGATTTTCATCCATCAAAACCGACACTGAGGCTCTTATTCTGTTCAAGAAGACGATAGAGAACGATCCGAAACAAGTCTTGTCAGGGTGGAAGCTCAGCAAGAGTCCATGCACATGGTATGGAGTTTCATGCAATCTTGGAAGATTGACTCAACTCGATCTCAGCCAGTGTAATCTCGTTGGCAATCTTTCTTTCTCTGTTTTCGCTTCTCTTGATATGTTAAGTCTCCTCAATCTGTCAAGTAATTCATTTACTGTGAATTCAACTTCTTTGCTTCAACTCCCATATGGGTTGAAACAGCTCGAACTGTCTTTCTCTGGGCTTGCAGGTCTTGTACCCGAAAATCTTTTCATCAAGTACCCAAATCTTGTTTACGTCAATCTTTCGTTCAACAATCTAACTGGTATCATACCTGAAAATCTTCTAATCAGTTCCGATAAACTAGAGGTTCTTGATCTTTCTTTTAACAACCTCACGGGTTCAATTGCGAATATGAAAATCCAGACCTGCAATTCCTTGTTACGCCTTGATATGTCTGGGAATCATATAATTGATTCCCTTCCTTATTCCCTTTCAAATTGCACCAATCTCAAAAGTTTGAATTTCTCGTATAACTTGCTCACCGGGGACATTCCACAATCTTTTGGTGATCTTACCGGCTTACAAAGATTGGATCTTTCTCACAATCATCTCACTGGTTGGATCCCTTCGGAGTTGGGAAATTCGTGTGAGTCGCTCGTAGAACTAAAGCTTTCCTATAACAATATCACGGGCACAATTCCAATCTCCCTTTCATCGTGTTCTTGGCTGCAAGTAATTGATTTCGCAAACACAATTTAACCGGTCCATTTCCTGATTCCATCCTTCAGAATCTTGGATCGTTGGAGAGCTTGCTTTTGAGCAATAATAAAATCTCGGGATCGTTTCCAGCATCCATTTCATCTTGCAAGAAATTGCGGGTTGTGGATTTAAGCTCGAATCAGTTCTCGGGAATCATCCCAGCGGATCTATGCCCGGGAGCCTCATCGCTTGAAGAGTTGAGGCTCCCGGACAATCTCATTACTGGACAAATCCCAGCTGAATTATCGCTATGTTCGCAGCTAAAGACAATTGATTTCAGCATAAACTACCTCAACGGTACTATCCCAGCTGAAATTGGGAAGCTTGAAAATCTTGAGCAACTAATAGCGTGGTACAACGGCTTGGAAGGGAATATTCCTAAAGAGTTGGGAAAATGCAAGAATCTAAGGGATCTGATTCTGAACAACAACTACCTAAGCGGAGAAATCCCAGTTGAATTGTTCAATTGTGGTAATCTAGAATGGATATCTCTCACTAGCAACGGACTCACTGGCCAAATTCCAAGCCAATTCGGTCTTTTATCGAGGCTAGCCGTGCTGCAACTTGCGAATAATAGCTTGAATGGTGAAATACCGAGAGAGCTAGCAAATTGCAGCAGCTTGGTTTGGCTAGACTTGAACAGCAACCGGCTTACAGGGGAGATACCTCCTCGGCTCGGGAGGCAGCTCGGAGCGCGAGCACTGGGTGGAATTCTTTCAGGCAACACATTGGTGTTTGTACGTAATGTTGGAAATTCATGTAAAGGAGTAGGAGGCTTACTTGAATTCGCTGGAATTCGACCAGAAAGGCTTTTACAGGTTCCGACTTTGAAAAGTTGTGACTTCACAAGGATGTATTCTGGTGCAGTCCTAAGCCTCTTCACGCAGTACCAGACTCTGGAGTACTTAGATCTTTCATACAATGAGCTCCGCGGGAAAATCCCAGATGAATTCGGGGATATGATAGCTTTACAAGTTCTTGTATTATCCCACAATCATTTATCAGGAGAGATTCCTTCTTCACTCGGCCAGCTAAAGAATCTAGGCGTATTCGACGCATCGCATAACCGATTGCAGGGGAACATCCCGGACTCATTCTCGAATCTCTCATTCTTGGTGCAGATTGATCTCTCCAATAATGAACTGACGGGGCGAATTCCATCAAGGGGACAACTCAGTACACTTCCCGCGAGCCAGTATGCGAACAATCCAGGACTTTGTGGGGTTCCGTTGCCTGAATGCCAGACCGGAAATGATCAACCAGCAACAAATCCGAGTGCGGATGGTGCGAATGATGGTAGTAGAGCTTCATCTTCGTCATGGGCTAATAGCATCGTCTTGGGGGTTCTCATTTCGGTTGCTTCTGTCTGCATTTTGATTGTGTGGGCAATTGCAATGCGTGCGAGGCGGAAAGAAGCCGAGGAAGTCAAGATGCTTAACATATTGCAAGCATCTCATGCTGCTACGACATGGAAAATTGACAAGGAGAAAGAGCCTCTGAGCATTAATGTGGCAACTTTCCAGCGAACACTACGGAAACTGAAGTTCTCACAACTGATTGAGGCAACAAATGGGTTCTCAGCAGAAAGCCTGATCGGGTGTGGTGGGTTTGGAGAGGTTTTCAAGGCAACATTGAAAGATGGGTCCAGCGTAGCTATCAAGAAGCTAATACGGTTGAGTTGCCAGGGGGACCGGGAATTCATGGCCGAAATGGAAACTTTGGGGAAGATCAACCATAGGAACCTTGTCCCTCTATTGGGATACTGCAAAATTGGGGAGGAGAGGCTTCTAGTGTATGAATTCATGGAATTTGGAAGCCTTGAGGAAATGCTTCACGGAAGAACAAAGACACGAGATAAAAGAATTTTAACATGGGAGGAAAGGAAGAAGATTGCAAGAGGTGCGGCCAAAGGACTCTGTTTCCTACACCACAATTGTATCCCACATATCATACACCGAGACATGAAGTCGAGCAATGTACTACTAGACCATGAAATGGAAGCTCGGGTCTCTGACTTTGGAATGGCCAGGCTCATAAGTGCACTAGACACTCATCTAAGTGTGAGCACATTGGCAGGCACACCAGGGTACGTCCCACCTGAGTACTACCAAAGCTTCCGGTGCACTGCAAAGGGAGATGTCTATTCATTCGGGGTTGTCCTCTTGGAACTCTTAACCGGGAAAAGGCCAACCGATAAGGATGATTTTGGGGACACTAACTTGGTCGGTTGGGTGAAATTGAAGGTCAGAGAAGGGAAAGGAATGGAAGTGATTGACTCGGACTTGCTTTCAGTGACTAAAGGAACGGACGAAGCTGAAGAAGAGGAAGTGAAAGAGATGGTGAGGTATTTAGAGATAACGCTACGGTGCGTTGAAGACTTCCCATCAAAGAGGCCTAATATGTTGCAAGTGGTTGCCATGTTGAGAGAGCTTATGCCAGGGACTGTTAATGGAAGCAACAATGCTTGAATCAAACCAGGGTTTTGTTTATTGATTTTGATTAGTGTAAGAGGATGTGTTTGTAAGATTTCTTTGTTACTTAAGCTTCTAATAGCTGCTTGTAAGTACTTTGCACCTTTTTTTTAATCTTTGTTTGCAGTGACTAGTACCTAACATTGAATGAGAGAATTTGATGTGGGTCAAAAAAAGAACAAAGAGTTGTAGTTTCAAAATACAATGTTTGAGCAAGGAACAAAATTTCATTTATTTTCCATTGAAGCAGCCCTGAAGTGATTTTGTTTCCTAGTAAAGTGAAACGAAACAATAGTGGAATATCCAAAATTCAATATTTCCACTACAACATACCCGGAACACTACGAAACACTATGGAACATACCAAAAGAATTAGTTGTTTTGGTACTTATTAAGAATATTTAACAATGTCATTTGTCACATTTTATCCATCAAAAATAAAATAAAAATAAAATGAGAGAATAAAAAAAATCTTAAATTTATTAGACACTGAGAAAATATAAATGAGAAAAAGACAGATAGAGAGGAGAAGATAAAAACGAATACGATTAAGTTGCTCATTCTCTCTCTTTGTTACAGCTATCCTGAAGTAATTTTTAAATTTTTTTTTTTTTTTTTCACCCCTAACAATGTTAGATTTTTTTTTTTTTTGATACAATGGTAATCTGTATCCCAACTAAGCCTTTAACCATATTGTTTATGAGCTTGTGATACTCAAACATCTCAATATGTGCAATTATTTAATTATTAGAATGCATTAACATCTATATAGCCTAATGGTTTTAATTTTTGTTACTAAACATTTTCAAATTATTTTGTCATTTCCCTTAATCTTTCAAAAATGTTTCCAAACATTTCCGTTTCCAAAGTACCCTAAACAACATACCAAAATAAAATTTTGATTATATGGGTATGGGCACACTGGGCTCTGTAACACTGATAACAATTTCAAATTTGCATGTGAATTCAGCGTGGGTGAACTTCTCACTGACATTCTATCAAACAGGTGATGACCAGAACAGCAATAAGGAAGTTTTATACAACACCCATTAGAAAAACAAAGAAGAATCTATTCAAATGGTTACTATGACAACCCCAAAAGCAAAATCAATCAGAAATAGTAGAGACTGTAGTTTGGTAATAATATGGGTTCAGGGTTTAACAGTGAAACTGAATTTGGTAAACTGCTTTGGAGTAGATAGCTGGTGAGTGAGCGAATCTCTTGATTGGTACTTCGCAATAAGATTTGGAAAGGAGAGGTACAAATGGAGCATTTTAATGGGGCATGGAACATCAGTAGAGTCTGATCATGTTTGTTTAGACGGATTTATAATGAGATAGATTGTTATTTATTGAAGTATTAATTTTGCATATATATAATTGTTAGATTATTTAGTTAGAAAGAATATGTATTTGTTTTTTTATAGGATTAAATGACTGAAAAGAATTATCTGATTAAATTCAATGTTTGATTAGAATATTATGAAGAAAGATAAATGTTTAATAGACTATTTTACATTTTCAATTATTTACTAAGTAATAGCAATTTGTATTTAAAATATTAATTTTTTTGACTAGATCAAATAAAAATTATTTTATTTTATTTTTTAAAAAATTAAATATCAATAAAAATTTATGTTATTTTTAAAATAAAATTTTATATAAATTGATTTTAAAAATCAATATTAAATAAAAAATAAAATATCAATTAAATAAATTATAAACAAAAATTTAAAATAAAGCGTCTATAAAGTTTATTTAAAAATTAAATAAATAAAATTAATAAAAATCTAAATAAATTTATGGGGGATTTGGTGATAGCCCCTCACTATCTAATTTGTCTTTCAAAAGGACAAGAATTATATAAGTACTTTCAAAACCCCCTGATATTTTAAAACTTGTTTCTTTTACTATATTACCCTCATATCTATCAGCTCTCCTATTAAACCATCTTCACTATGTATTTCAGAGTAAAATTTTACTCTGTATGAAAGTAAAATTTTACACTCTGAAACTAAAGTAAAATTTTACTCTGTATAAAAAGTAAATTTTATTCTTAATAAGAGTAAAATTTTGCACTCTGAAACTAAAAGTAAAATTTTACTCTGGTTCTGTCAAATGAAAAAAACAGAGCAATAGAACCAGAGTAAAATTTTACTCTGGTTCTATCAAATGAAATTAGATCATTCACAATCACTGTTCTTCTGTTTCTTCACAGTTACTTGCCTTTTTCGTATCACCTCTTTGGCTTCTCTGTTATCTATTACATATATACAATCCATATTGCTTACTCACGACACAAAAATTTATCAAAATAAAAAACAATTTTATAACAAAAAGTTGAGAGAACATGGTAACAACTTATCAATAGATCAATTTAAGAACTTAACAACACTATCCAAATGAAAAATCTCTCCCTCACACACACACACACACAAACACACACATATATATATGAAAAATCTGAAAGAACTGTGTTCAAATATGATCTAAACTTACATAATAATAATAATTAAAAAAAGAACTTGAGAAGATCGAAAATAAACTGAGGATCTTTAATCTACAATAATTATAGAAAACTTGCTCAAATCCACCGTTAATGGAAAACAATTTCAAATCTAAAAATAAAAAACAAAAAACAAATTTAACACAGATCTGTTCAACAACAACAATAAAAAAACTGAAATGCCTTCATCAGACGCAACTGGACTCAACAACTCCTCTGAACGATCGTTGAATCGCTAATCTGAAAGCAAAATAATGAAGAATCAAAAATCGAAAGTAATAATAAATCAATAAGAAAATCATCATCTCGCCATTGTTGAACAAAAGCAAACCAATCAAAACAATTACTCAAGCCTTCAATATATATATATATATAAATATATGTAATCTATTTCTTTCTATAGTACTGCAATGAACTATTATGAAGGGAATGTAAGAGAATCTGGTAGCTTCGGTGAGCACATGCATGTATAAAACACAATCATCATAAGTATTCCCACCACAGCTTGCTTGAAGAGTAGATTTGTCATTCTGACATTGTTGATGGCGCAGACGGTGATGGAAAGGAAGAGAGTGGGGAAGAGAGCGGGTATAATAGTCATATAAAATATTTAAATAATAAATTTGTCATTTATGCAAGACTTTATAATTATGAGGGAGTTTAGAAAGTATAATTTTTTTCTTAGTCTTTTTAACAATGAAAGAAGGCAAAGGGGGTTTATAGCCAAATTTTTCTAAATTTATTTTATTTATTTTTTCAATTAAAATTTTTTTTTTATTTTATTTTATAAATACAATACAATGAAATCAAATATTTAGAGAGTAATGTGTCAAATTTTCAACTAAATAATAAATTCCCTAATAGATTGGATAGGGAGCCCAATGCCCCAAGTCCTTCCAAACAAAGTATTCAACGAAAAGGCTGAACGCTATGTGCGGTAGGAAAGAAAGAGAAGAGAAAAGAATCAAGAAAATTATGAGAAAAAGGGTAACGTTTCTCGCAACTAAAGGGGATTCTCTTTTTTCTTTTTTTTATTTTATTTAAAAAAAAAAAAAAAGAGAGAATAGAATTTACACTATCAATTAATAAAAATAATATAATTTTTTTATAGTGTGAAAGTTGGAAATGTGAAACTTGACCATTCAAAGAAAAAAAAAAAAATAATAAAAAATAATAATAATAATAATAATAATAATAATAATAATAATAAATATAAAATGTGAAATTTCAGAAGTTTCACACTCTTAAAAATTTACATTTACATTTCAAAAGTTTGAAATTTCACATTTATAACTTTTTGAATGTAAATATTCACATTTACAACTTTCACATTATTTTCTTCAGCATGAAAATTTATACTTTTAAAAATAACTTTTGTTGTAACTTTCATAACGAAAAGAAAAAAGTTTGAATTTTTTTTTCCTCTTTATTTTACATAATTTCCTATTTTATAGATCTTATTGAGTAAATTTCAACTATATAAATTTTATATAACAAATAGTTGTGTCTAACAAAAGTTGCAAAATTTTAAAATCTAAAACATAAAAAATAAATTAGGTGCATCTCAGATAGGATTACAAACAAACTGAACTGTTCATGAACAGCTCAAGCTCGTTCGTTTAAAGAGCATTTAAGCTCAACTCATTTACTAAATGAATGAGCTCGAGCTCGATTTCAGGCTTGTTTATTAATCTGGCTTGTTTATTAATCTGGCCGAGCTCAAGTAGCCCTAAGCTTGGCTCGATAAGGTTCGTGAACAAAAATTAAATAAATTGATATTTATTTTTAATAATATATTAAATAAAATTTTAATAATCTATTTTATTTTTTATTTATGTTTGGTGTTTTTGTAAATTTATATATTTGATTGATGAAATTTATTATTATTATAGTATTATTATATATTTTACTCATAATTTTGTATTTTTTTAATCTTAATAAGTAAATTAATTTAAATTTATTTTTTTTTCAAGCTCAAGCTCGAGCTCGAGCTTGAGCTCGAACTCGGCTCGTTTATGTAATCGAGTGAGCTCGAGCCGAACTTGAGTTTAACAAATATTTAACAAGCCGAGCTCGAGCTCGATTTTTGAAGCTCGACTAGAGCGAAGCTCAAGCTCGAACTCGACTAATTCTTGATAACAAGCTTGAATATTCAAAAACTTGACTTGGGTTGGCTCATTTGCAGCCCTAACCTTAGCGTATTAATTACTTTTTTTAATTTGTCTTTGTCAATAAATGATGGTAAACTAATCCAAATTTTTGTTAAATTTTTAGGGTAATTCTATTTCCACACACCTACTTACCTTAGTGCACATCATTTCTCAGTGCACACATTTAGTAATTTGATTATGAGTTATTATTCTCATTCCACACACCAAATGTTCCGATCATACTCTTCACTCATATGTTTGTACACACACCACCTCAACCCTTTTTCCACACCTATCCAAAATTGTATACCAACTGTTCAGACCCTATTTCAATTTAAGGCAATGCAGAGTTTTTAATCAGTGCTGTGATTGTGAAACAGAGGATCAGTGGGTGGAACTTCAATGAATATGTGTTTGAACTAGACCTTGTTTTTCTAAGGAGTAATCGAGATGATGATACTGTGAAACAAGTCTGATTTAGAGGCAAAACCATCATTCAAGACAGGGAAGGAGAGTCAGAGAAGTTGGATTTACTGACCCAAATAGGTGAATGTGAGATTGGTGGTCGTGGTGGTGGTGGATCAATGGTGAGAGGGAAAATTTGCATGGCAGTACGGCCGAGTTAAGCAACGTTGGATTTAACGAAGGGGGACGACGCCGAGCTAACCCCGTTGACACGACTGGATTGCACGGTCGTTGACATTGACCGAGCAAATGCGAGTACGCCCTAGCGAGCCGTGTTCCGGGCAGAGTTCTGAATAGCGAGTGGTGACCGAGCTATAGGGCGACCCGAGCTGGGCCGAGGTTACAGCGAGGCCGGCAAACCTCTGACCGGCCGGCCGAGATGGCTAGCTCGTTTGGCCGAGAAGTCAGATGGAATGGTTGGGGGCCGGCATGCCCCGCAACCGATTGGGCCTGGTGAGCCAGTCTGAAATAGCCCGGGCAAAGTGGTCTGCCTTTTACTCGCTCCAAAGGGACAGGTCGGCGGTGTGAAGCTCGGTTGCGTACATGTAGTGGAGATCTTCTACAAGTAATAGGCCGGTCGTGGTACCGCGGTCGAGGGTGCCACCTGGGCCAATGGTGTGGAGGAGAGGACATCTGCTCCACGAACGCCTCAATACCGTTGGGCAGTTCTGTGTGTACTGGGGAAGGATAAAACCTTTACACGCGTAAGGTGGTGGGGCGCGCACTGCCACCTGTCCAGGGAAGGACAACAGAGGTAGTGCGCGCACGACCTTGAGGCTGCATGGCAGCCTAGAAATAGGGGAAGAGACGAACATTGGAGGTATGAAAACTCATTCTCACTAGCACTCTCTCTCTCTCCTCATTGTCTTCTTCCTCAGTGAACTGACTTGAGCGTCGGAGGGTTTTTCCGGCACACCACCGCCGGGCAGCTCACCGTTTTTGTGTTGCAGAGATAGACGCCGTTACCAGAAGCTTGACGTTCAAGGCGTACGGAGAGCAAAGAATATTTCGCCCCCGTACAATTGGCGCCGTCTGTGGGAAAGTCTTTGATTTTCAACCCTTGTTCTTCGAGCTTCTTCGAAATGGTCAACAATGACGAAGTTCCGCTGTCCGTCGTTGATGGTGTCACTCCAGATTATGTCCGAAGGAGAGAAGGCCCCCTAATGTTCCCACCATGGCGGGCCTAGAAACCCCTTCGCGCGGAGCGCGCGACAAACGTGGGAGGAGTTAGATCGTTCGCAGCGTACAGAGGGCGCCGTCACCAGCTCGTGAGGAGCGCCTGGAACACAAACTCAGGACCAAGACGCCTTCATTCGTAGGATGGCGGCGGAGATGGAGCTTCTGAAGCGACAAGTGAGGGGGAAGGGTGTTGCTGGAGAGGGTAACCTCAGTGAGCGCACCCCCTCCCCTCGTTCTGGCAGTCGCCGCCAAAGGAGGACTCATTCAATCTCCATCACCAGGAACTATGGGGTTGGAGACTCTGACCAGCGAGAGGGCAGGTCCATCACTCGCGACAGCACCTATCGCCCCTCGCGCCCGTCATCAACGTCGCAATACTCTGCCTCCTCCCGTTCCAGGGATCTCAGGGACGTGCTGGAGGAGAGAGCGCGCCGTCGGGAGGCTCAGAGGGTGCCGGCGCTCCAGAGGCTAAGTGCCCCAGTTCGTTGCAGTGAAGAGGTGATGATGCCGGCGCCCAGAAACGTAGCCCCAGCACTGGTGGACAAAGAGCTAGCGAGGCTTACGGCCACCCCATTGTCCCCGGAGATTGAGAGCACCCCACTCCCTACCGGATTCCACCAGCCAAAATTCACTCTGTACGACGGCAAGACGGATCCGTACATGCATGTGAGTCATTACCGGCAAGTGATGGCTGGCCACCGGCGGAACGACGCCTTGATGTGCCTCATATTCCCAGCAAGCCTGGGAGAGCTGGGCTTGAAGTGGTTCGAAAGGCTCCCGGAGGGGAGTATCGAGGGGTGGCAGCAACTAGCGGAAGCCTTCGTCACCAGATTCAAGACTAACACTCGAACGCCGAAGGAGGTAGACCCATCTCCTGGGCGTCAAGATGGAATCTGGGAGTTCGCTGAAGGCGTACAATGCAAAGTATTGGGAGACTTACAACGAGATCCTCGACTGCCCTACCAATCTGGCGATCACTCAATACAAGAGGGGCCTCCCAGTCGGACATAACTGCGAGATTCGCTCACGATGCACCAGCCCACCACCATGGAATCTTTGATGCAGCGAATCAACGAACACATTCGTGTGGAAGATGACACTTGCCTCTGCAGCGCCGAGAGAATAATCCGGTCGCGGTGGGCAGGGCACGGGGAAAGTTAACTCGGTTGAGCAGGAGGATAACCGCCCAAGTGACCGACCAAAGGATCAGCGCCGAGGGACCGGCCAAATGACAAAAACAAGGTCGCAGAAACGACCGGCTGATACACCCCGCGACGCAGCAGAGGACGCCAAGAGAAAACTGAAGGCGCGGACAGGGATTACCACGGTTTCAAATTCCCATCTACCCGCATTTTGAGCGAGATCCGCGGGGAGCCTTTTGTCCGTGGCCGGCCAAGTTGGGGAGCGCGCAGCGTGGCTTCAATCCAAAATATCGCTGCACCTTCCATGAAGAACGGGGACATCGGACAGAAGACTGCTTGCCGCTCAAACACACCTGGAGGAGTTGGTGGCGGCGGGTCATCTTGACCAATACATAGATGGGGAGTCAAGGCCACGCCAACCGGGCAAACCGAGCCCAATGGCATGGCCACCTGGAGGCCCCCGCAAGGTGTGATCAACGTCATCCACGGCATCATTGAACCGGCAAGGGTTTGCGAACTTAGAGGGATGATAAAGAAGGCTAGCACATGAGGGAAAGTGCTCTCTGTTCAGCCTGCCGTGAAGAAGGGAAAAACTGAGGAGAAAGACATCCTTTCGTTTTTCGACCAAAGACTTGGAAGGGTGCAGATGCCGCAACAACGACGCCTTGGTGGTGACCCTTCGCGTCAAAGATTTTGATATCAAGAGGATATTGATCGACCAAGGGAGTTCGGTCGAAATAATGTATTATGACGCATTCAAACAGATGAAGTTAGAAGACAGGGATTTGGCTCCTGCGACATCCCCTTTGGTCGGCTTCAAACTCACAACCGGAATGGCCGATCGGAAAGATCATTTTGCCGGTCAAAGCGGGCTCAGTAGTGAAACAAGTGGAGTTCTGGGTGCTCAAAGTTCCATCCACCTACAACTTAATCTTAGGCAGGGGCTGGCTGCACGCCATGCAAGCAGTTGTTCAACCTACCACCAGTAATGCGCTTTCCGGCGTCGAATGGGCAAATAGAGGAAGTTTGGGGAGACCAGGTGATGGCAAAACAATTCTTCGTTGCGGTAATGGAAGCCGAGCAAGCCAAAGGGTTTGTCAGATGATTGAGGGCCCGAGGGAAAGAGAGGTCCTGGAGACGGGGAAGGAAGCCGAGGAAAATCGGTCGAAGATTTGGTGGAAGTGCGCATTAACGAAAATGATCCACTAAGTTTCTTCCTCCTGGGATCATCTTATCTAGTGCCGAGCGGACAGATTATGTCAACTTCCTGGTTTCCAACTTGGAGGCTTTTGCATGGACGCCTTACGACATGCCTGGCGTCGACCAAGCTTCATTTGCCACCAGTTGAATGTCTTCCCGATGCACGCCGGTTATTCAAAGAACGCGCCGCTCAGCCTTACATCACAGCTGAAGTGGTTGCGGAAGAGTGAAGAATTTTGTTGGAGGCCGGGGCCATAGAGGAGGTGCAGTACCCTCGGTGGATATCTAACAACGGTGGTGGTTCCTAAGAAGAACGGCAAATGGCGAGTTTGCGTTGACTACAAGACTGTCACCGCGCTTGTCCGAAGGATAGCTTTCCCCTCCCTCGAATTGACCAGTTGGTGACTTAACCGCTGGCCATCAGAGGTTTAGCTTCTTGGACGCATACCGTGGCTATCACCAGATAGCCATGTATGAGTCGGACAGAGAGATCACGTCGTTCACCACCCCCAGAGGCTTATACTGGCTACAAGGTCATACCATTCGGATTGAAGAATGCTGGAGCAACCTTCCAGCGTATGGTGACAAAGATGTTCGCTCCCTCTGGGCCGAACTATGGAAGCCTATATCGACGATATGGTGGTGAAGAGTAAGGAGAAGTCCCAACATCTCGCCGACCTAGCAGAAATGTTTGCCATTCTAAAGCATCACAAGCTTCGTTGAACGCCTTCCAAATGCGCCTTCGGAGTTGGCACTGGAAAGTTTCTGGGTTTTTGGTTACAAACCGAGGAATTGAAGCCGACCCATCCCAAATCAAAGCATACAAGAGCTGGAGCGCCCGAATCCACAAAGGACGTGCAACATCTTGCCGGGATGGCAGCCGCGCTGAACAGATTTATCAGCCGGTCTTCGGATCGTTGCAGGCCCTTCTTCAAAACTTTGAAGTCCAAGTTCTTCTGGGACGAAGAGTGCGACCGTGCACTGGCAGACTTAAAGCGTATCTCTCCTCGGCCCCGATTCTGGTCACTCTCAGCCGGGTGAAGAGCTGTACCTCTACTGGCTGTTTCTCAACACGCGTGAGCGCGGTATTGGTTCGTGCTGAGGGCATCCAGCACCTACCAATCTTCTATGTAAGCAAGACCCTGCTCCCGGCCGAAACGATATCTTCCCTTGGAAAAATTGGCACTGGCCCTAATGATGGCGTCAAGAAAACTGGCGCACTATTTTCATGCCCATACAATAGTAGTGCTGACCGAATTTCCACTTAAGGTGCTCTTCGAAAAGGCGGACTTCACGGGAGAATTCTGAAATGGGCCGTGGAATTGGGCCAGTACGACATTAAGTTCCACCACGCACCGCGATCAAAGCGCAAGCCCTTGCAGATTTTGTGGCGGAATTTGCCCCAGGAACACATCCAGTCTGTCCGGTTGATTTGGTTGGTGCGGAATTAGCACAACCCAGGATTCTGGCACAGAGATATGTGATGGCTCGCGAGCGGGAGAAGAGCAGAGCTTGCCTGAAATAGCAAAGGCTGACGACTCAACAAAAGAAGCACCCAGCAAAGACGTGCAAGGAGACCAGATTGAGCCCACCAGAAACTTGGAGTTGAGAGGCTCCCAAAATCCATCTGATTGCTGGAAGCTGTTCCTTGGCGAGGTGTGGAAGTTGTTTGTCGATGGGGCGTCCAACAGGCATGGGGCCGGGCTGGGGATTGTGCTGACTTCGCCAGATGGGCTGATTATTGAGCAAGCAATTACGCTCGGCTTCCCAGCGTCTAACAACGAGGCAGAATATGAAGCCCTCCTCGCCGGTTTGAGAAGCGCATTGAGAATGAAAGCCACAGCCCTTATGGTTTTCAGCGACTCCAAGCTGGTGGTCAATCAGGTCTCAGGGGAGTATGAGGCAAGGGATGAAAGGATGGCCAAGTATCAAGCGTTGGTGCGAGAAGAGATCAAGAAGTTCTCTGCGATAAGAGTGGAACAGATAAACCGCGAAGCAAACAACACGGCTGACGAATTGGCTGGGCTCGCCTCCGCTCAGACAGCTTTTCCTAACCCCTTGATGATAGAGTTTTTGCCTCGGCCAAGCATTGAGGAACCAGAAGCAACCGAGATACACTGCGCCGACTTGGGTCCCTCTTGGATGGACCCCATCATTGCCTTCCTGAAAGATAGAGTCTACCAGAAGAAAAGAAGGCGGCACACAAGATCCGAGCAAAATCAGAGCGGTTTTGGCTCTCCCCATCCGGAGCCTTATATAAGAAGTCCTTCACCGGGCCGTATTTGAAGTGTGTCCACCCCGCCAGGGTGGAGGATTTTCTCTTTGAAATCCATGAGGGCATCTGCGGAAGCCATACAGGGGGCAGGTCTCTGGCATACCGAGCAATCTCTCAAGGTTACTGGTGGCCATGCATGCAGGCAGACGCGCAGAAATACGTCCGCCGATGTGAAAAGTGTCAGAAATTTGCTCACCAGATCCACCAGCCAGCAAGGGAGTTACTCTCGCTCACAAGTCCTTGGCCGTTCGCACTTTGGGGATTGGATATTGTTGGACCACTCCCGGTTGCACCGGGCAATCGCAAGTTTTTCATCGCCGCCACTGACTATTTCACCAAGTGGGTGGAGGCCGAGCCACTGGCAACTATTAAGGAGAAGGACGTTAAGAAATTTGTTTGGCAAAATGTGATCACTCGCTTCGGTATACCCAGGGCGCTCATCTCGGATAATGGCACTCAATTCGATGGGAAACTTTTTCGCGGATTTTGCGAAGAGTTGAAGATCGAGTTCTACAATTCAACGCCGGCCTATCCTCAGTCGAATGGACAAGCTGAGGCCTCAAACAAGACCATCTTGGACGGGCTGAAAAAGCGGCTTGAAAAGGCCAAGGGAAAGTGGGTTGAAGAGCTTCCTAATGTGTTATGGGCATACCGCACTACACCAAGACGATCGACCGGGGAAACACCGTTCGCTTTGGCCTATGGTATGGAGGCCATCATCCCACTAGAGATTGGCATGCCAACCATCCGCTCAGAAAACTTCCAGCCAGATCTGAACAATGAAGCCGTGGCACTAGAGTTGGACCTTGCTGAGGAAAGACGAGAGCGCGCATTGATCCATATAGCGGCCTATCAGCAGGAACTCTCTAAAAAATACAACAAGGCAGTGCATCCCAGGCTATTCAAGATTGGGGATTGGGTCCTAAGGAAGGTGCTTGGCAACACAGTGGTCCCTGGCGAAGGCAAACTCGGTGCAAATTGGGAAGGACCATACAAGGTGGTTGGTCTTGCAGGCAAGGGGCATACCATCTGGAAGATTTAGATGGCAAGGCCGTCCCCAGACCGTGGAACGCAGCAAACCTTAAGGTCTTTTACTTTTAAGATGTAATTTGCTTTTGTTTAGCTTTCTTAGACCTTTAGCCGTCTGGCACTACATGTAAGAGAATAGCATTGCTTTTACAATGTTTATGTAATGAAAGCTAGCTATATTGTTGTTGCTGTTTACATTGTTGTTTTTTGTATTACATCTTTGTACAATGGCACTGCACGGTCGCAAGGCATGCCAGGGGCAAGAACCGACCTGTAGAGAACCGGACTGTTTTCCTCAGAATGGGAGCAGACCGCACTAGGGCCGAGCTGGTTTTACTCGGCCAGTGGGAATGTTGGCGACATGACCAACCGGACTGAAACATTGGTGAATTGCCCAATGTGGAGCCAAGCTGATTTTGCTCGGCCCATCAATCATATTGGTGAATTGCCCAATATGGGAAATGAGCTGATTTTGCTCGGAGAGATTAGCAATGTTGGTGTCTTGTCCAGCAATTGTAAGGCCGAGCTGAATTTGCTCGGCCGAAAGGAAATACTGGCAAATTGAACAAACTTCAAAAAGGCGAGCTAGTTTTTGCTCGGCCAACTAAATTATTGCCAACCGAGCAAGGCCGAGCGGATTTTGCTCGGCCAAATACAAAATGTCATCTTCTTGGCAATGCAAGGGATTGCAAGGTTACTGGAAGGCTTATCGCGATTGCGCGGTTTAGCCGACCTGCGAGTTCCACTAAATTTGAAACAAGAAATTCAAATATACAGAAGCCGGACAAGAATAGCAGATGAACGAGCAAAAAGTTCACATTTCATTAATAGAACAAGTTCAGTACAATAGGGGGGGCATAGCCCGGTTTCATTGCAAAAAAAGAAAGAAAACAAAAACAAAGAAGAAATTGGAAAAGGAAATCTTCAATCAGATCAAGGCTTGTTCGGTTTCTCCAACGGCCACCTCGGCGTTTAAGGGCGTTTGCTCGGGCAGGCTCTCCTCGGCTTCGGCGTCAGTGCCGTCCAGTGCGACAACCTCCCGATCAATCTTCATCTTCGGCATTGGGGGATGCGTCGGATGGAGTTTGCTCGGTCGGATTCTCGATCTGCTCGTCTGCTTCTGGGCGGCGCTTCTTCCTCAGCCTCCTTCCTTGCCTCTGCAATGAGCCGGTTCTGGGTGGCGTTGGCGTAGGCCTGCATGTAGTCCGGGATGTGCGCGGCAGGAAGGTTGTTGAACATGTCAGAATCGCGGCCAAGGCCAACTTTCTCCACGGCGGCTTTCCAGCCGCACTGGAAAAAGATGTCCTTGGTGCCCGGACTTGACGTTCATATGTTTTCCCCCTGGGCGTAACCCCGGTCTTCTGCATCGTCCACGGCCTTGTCCTTCTCGGCCTTGTGAGCGTCGCGCAGTTTGCGGAGCTCGGCCAAGTACCGCGCTTTGGCTTTCTTCGCGGCCTTGGTTTCTCTTCCTCAGCCCGGTCGAGCTTCTGGCGCAGCTCGGCCGCTCGTCTTTGACGATCACTTGCTCGGCCTTGAGCATTTCTATCTCGGCCTTGAGCACTTTGTTCTCGGTGATGGCGTCTCGGAGGCTCTGCCGAACTGCAACCATCCGCTCGTGGGCGAGATAGTTCTTTTGTGCGGCCTACAAACACAACAGATTATCAGTATACACTAGCCGAGCAAAAAACCGAGCACACAGTTGAAGAAAAAATGGAGCAACTTACCAGCACAATGGATTCTGCAGCCGAGCGAAGGACCTTGAGGTCGGATAGCTCGTCATGCTTTTTCATGTCCCCGGGCAGGATCAATCCCTTGGTCATAGTGAAACCAAGCGAGTGATCCTTGTCCTCGGAGACCAAATCTGCGGCGGAGACTGCTCGGCCCTTGTAGACGAACTCGGGCGCCCAGACCGGGGGGGCAGCAGGGGCCTTGCCCTTGGATTTGCGGGCAAGATGTTGCTCGGTCTGGTCGCCGAGCTCGGTTGAGGCGACTTCAGTGGAGTCTTCATCCACAAGGCTTTGCCCGGCCGCCTCCCTCCTTTGTTTCTTCTTTGGCCGGCCAGCCGGTTGTTCGCTGGCCAGGGCGAGCACCGCCCCTTCTTTTTGTCCGGCGGGGGTGGAAGATGTTCCCCCGGTTGCTTCTGGGGGTTGGGACTCGCCTTCGTCCCCGGTGATCATTGCCTTGATTGCCCTTATCTTCGCCATTTCTTGCTCGGCGGTTGTTGGAACGAGCCTGATCGGTGGCAGAGTTGGATCGGCTTCTGGGGATGGCGCACGCAGAAAGTCAGTGACTTTGCTTTTGCGCGGCGCTTGGTAATTGTATGTTTGTTCGAAACCGAGTAGCGCCGATGCTTCTCTCTCCTCGGCTGGTTGTCGAAGTAGAGCTCGGATGGCCTCTTGGTTGGCGTAATGATAGCGCGCCGCAAGGTTCTTATCTGCAAAAAAGAGACAAGTGTCAGACCGGTGCAAAATAGCAACAAAGAAATGCAGTGAAGAAATAATACGGTTGGCCGGTCTCCTTACCAGCACTACCCCTGTTTTTGTTAATAAACCAGCCCGGTATGGGTGCCTCTAAGTCTTCGTAGCGACCGGACACCCACAAGAAGTCATCATCATTTGTCTCTTTGTCCGGGTTACCTTCGATGAGCTTTGCTCGGCCCTTTTGACTTGATTGGGTACCAGCAAAGCCCGCTTTTATTTCTACTTAGACTGTATTGGTGGAAAATCTCAGCCAGACCGAGATTAAGACCGAGCCTCCGGTTCAGTTCGGCGACTCCATTTATTATCTTATAAGTGTTGTTGGAGACCTGGCTCGGGCAAAGCCTTGTCTGCCTTAAAAATTCGCAGATCAAGGGCTGGACCGGGAAGCGGACGCCGCCCTCGACTATGGAAACAACCGTGAAGGGGCACCGGTCTAAGTCTCCCCACGGTGTGCCCCCCTTCTTGGCGAGCTCTAGAACTACGTCGTCCGGGATATTATAATCTCGACGGAATTCCGCCATTGCACCGGGCGAACTGACCTTAAACCGGTACTTCCCCATTACCTCGGTCTTATTGGTGTGTAACTCGGTCAAAAATGCTGTGTGGTTGCTCGGGCTTTGAGCTCCACCAGTGGTGACTCTGAAGGGCTTGGTCGGTCCTATTTGTTCTGCATATTGAAAAAATTAGGCTAAGGGTTAGCACGGCAGATATTGCACGGCTCCTAGTGGAAATAGCTCAGGAAAAGGATTTGGTGTTTTGACCGGCGAGTCTCAGCTCGGTTTATCAACATGTGTGCCTAATCCTAGTCCGGTTCTAGCTCGGTTAGGGCTCGCGCAGGATCTAGTTGATCCTTCAGCTCGGTCAGTATATCAGGGGTGTTCAGTGGTAGTTCGGTCCACCCTACTTGCCGATCTAATGGGAAATTCAGCTCGGTTGCAGCTTCAGTTAGGAGCCACAAACAGTTTTTGCTCGGTGATTGTTCTACCTGCGGATCTAAACGAGCGTTTAGCTCGGTCCAACCCAGATTCGAACTGTTCTTCCCATAAACAGGTCGAACCAGGTCGAACCTAGGAAGAACAAGAGGCACGAAGGCCCCATCCGTTTCCAATGTTTCCGTTCATCCTAGGGCGTATTGGCTCTAAGCAAGGAAAGGGAGCACCAAAATGGTCCCAAACAAGGGGTATGAAAAGCAGTGGGACAAGAAACATGAAGAACACAGTGGGGCAGAAGTGGAAAACTTTAAAATGAAAACTAAAAATGCGAGGGGAGGAAGATAAACTTACCAGAAATCAAAGGTGGACCACGAGAGCTCGATTGCAGCGACTAAAATGGACACAGGAGCAGGAAGAGTGCAGCAGCGGCGATGGCAGAAATGGCTAGGGTTTTTGAGGCTCGAATGGAAGATGGAAAAGTGAAGGGATAAAACCCTTCAAATGGGGTTTAATGATGGGGGGAAAGACCCCAAACGGCGCAGCCGTTTGAATTCTGCGCGTACAGAACAGCTGGCTGCACGACCCAATGGCGTGGTGACACGTGGCCCTGGAAAGACGGCTGTCAGTACGGCCGTATGACTTTTGATGGGACAGCGAAGGTAATGGCCGGCCAATTGAGATGGCTCGGCGACAGACGTGTCCCCAATTACGCTCGGCTCGGCAATGGCGCAGCCCAACCGTGGCTCGGCGGCAGACACTTCCCCAATCCAGCCCGGCCTAGCAAGGGCACAACTCGACCTTAGCTCGGCGACAGATACCTCTCTGATCAAAGCTTGGCTTGGCGGTGGCACGACTTGACCACGGCTCGGTCGAGATGGTAAACCCAATCACGACGGCTCGGATGGGTTTAAGGGGCAATTGAGAGGGAAGATTTGCGTGACAGTACGGCCGAGCAACGGTGACGTGAGACGTAACGGAATGCACGGCGCCGAGCTAATTCGTCTATTAACGCGATTGAATTGCTCGAGGCGAAGATGTTGACCGGGCAAGCGCAACTGGCCCTAGCCGAGCTGTTACTCGCACGCGCCGGGAGAAGTGCGGAGTGGCGAATCGTGACCGAGCTATACGATGGTCCGGGTTGGACCGAGTATGCAGCCAGACCGGCATGCCTCTGACCGGCCAGCCAAGGCGAATGGCTTCGGTGACCGAGATTGGAGATAGGACGGTTGGGGGTCGGCATGCCTTGCAACCGATCGGTCCTGATGGGTCGGTTCGGAAGTAGCGCGCCCGAGGTGGTCTGTCTTCCGCGTGATGACAAGGGACAGCTCGGCAGTATGTAGCTCGGTTGGTGATCTTCCGCAAGCAATAGGCCGGTTGTGGTATCTCGGTCAAGGGTGCCACTTGGGCCAGTGGTGTGAAGGAGAGGACATCTGCTCCACGAACGCCTCAATACCGTTAGACAGTTCAGTGTGTACTGGTGAAAGGATAAAACCTTTACACGTGTAAGGTGGTGAGAGGCGCACACTACCACCTGTCCAGGAAAGGACAGCAGAGGTAGTGCGCGCATAATCTTGAGGCTGCATGGCCAGCCTAGAAGAAGGAGGAGGAGACGAACGTTGGAGGTATGCGAACTCATTCTCACAAGCACTCTCTCTCTCTTCACATTGTTTCCTTCCTCAGTGAACTGACTTGATCGTCGGAGGGTCTTTCCGGTACACCACCACCGGGCAGCTCACCCTTTCTGTGTTGCAGAGACAGACGCCGTTGGCGGAAGCTTGACGTTCAAGGCGTACGGAGAGCAACGGATATTCGTTTCCGTACAATAGATATCGAGTCTTCCAGTCAATGTTGGTAAAAATGACAAATTTGTAGTACTTGTATAGTCTACTTGTAGACACCAACCTAGGGATTACCAGAGTCGTATTTACCGCTCTTGAAATGAATTGTTAAGTTTTGAAGAATTGAAATTGCATGACATCATTGAGCATGATGGTTTTCAAAGACGAAGATGTGATTTTCTTTCAAAAGGGCATAGCATCGCATAGCATGTGCATTTCATCTCTTGACACTTGTATAAAATATATATCCTTTGTTAAGGATTTCCTACTGGGTTTTATGCTCACCCTACGAGATTTTTCTGCAGGAAAAGATGTGGCGATGCCACCTAACTAGAGGCGAGGAAATGTGTGTTGAGAGTCGAGGCTCTCATTTTGCTATGACTCTGTGTATAAGCCAATGGCTGTATATGTGTGGGTTTGAATAACCGTTTTGTGTAACCAGGCTCAAGCCTTGAAAACTTGTAAACCCCTTGAGGGTATTTATTTATTATTTACTTGTTGTTAGATTAATGTATTGTTGCGTGAAAAACTATTGTATCATGTAATGTAAGTTTGGAAATTTTATATTCGATTTTCCTTGAAAGAGCCACGATTGTTATATTATCATTTGGATTAGAAATTTGGGCGTTACATTTTTTTTTTTGACTTAAATAATTTATTTTTATTCTTATTTTTAATCTGTGTCAAAGTTTTGTGCCACCCTTATATAGGCTTCCACGTATACAATCAATGTTCTGGATTTAACAGTGTCAACAATCTAACAGTGGAGGGTATTCTAGATACTACCCTCATTCCTTCAAATGGAATAGTCTAAGATGCACGAGACAAATATCTACAAAAATAAAAACATGTACATCTGTACAAAATTTTGAAGAATTAGAGGAAGTTCCATAAACTTCTAAGAGTGCATTTTTCCACTCCGATGAGACTTGGGATATTGTGTCATAACCTTCAATGTCAAGTGTGATTAGGACAAAACACTCGTTGGTCCATTCCTACATATAAACGGCCTAAAGGTTTTCCCGTGTTTCTATATAGATATACTTACAGGACACAATGAAGTTAAACAATGAAATTTTTTTTTAAAAGTAAATTATAAATATAACCTTTGTAACTTATTTAAAATACGAATTATTTTTTATAATTTGAAAAATTATAAATATTCTCTTATCGGAATTTTTTTTTAACAGAATTAATCTAAAAAATGAAATTTCTAACCACTTTCTTACAATAATAAAATTACCTGAATTATTAATTAAAATAAATTTATAAAGGGTCTGTTTGTTATAAAATTAGAAATTTCAAAAGATGAGATGTAATTTGTAAAATCATAAAGGTAATTCATATTTATGCAAATCTCAACGGTATATTTGTTCTATTTCCATTGTGATTGTATGCAGGGCTCTGACTTATTCTTGACCTAGGCAAATTTAAAAGGAAAATTTGGTTAAAACTCTATCATAATGTATTAAGGACAAATATAAAAGATTTTTCTTGAAAAGTTCAACACATATTATTACCAAAATGTCCTTAGTGACTAATTTAATATTTTAAATCTCAAAATAATATAACTTTTGATCTAGATATCATTTTTTAATAAAATTAGTATTTTTAAAATTCTCTCATCAAAATTTATCAAACAAGATTTAGGTTGATTATGAAATTCTTTGAAACAAAAAAATTTACCATCGAAATTGACATAAATAGTAAAATTTTATTCTGATTTATAATAAAATTTTATTCTGATTCACAGTAAAATTTTACTATCAACCAATTAAGAAACATATCTTCACTACGAATTTACAAAACAAATCACGCAAGGAGCCATTCTATGAACAGAGCGTAAGAAATAAAATATAAAATAAAATAAGGGGTGTACATCATACAACAAAGCCAAATTATTTTCAGTTAATAATTTAAGCTTTTAAATTCCTTAGAAATTGTTTAAAATTAATCTTACAGACATTTTAATAACTAAATGAATGCTATCAATTGTTTTCTTAAATTGTGATTTGGGGGACAGTTTGGCTACACAAAATGGTTCAACAAACACAGTTGCGTTCAATTTGGAAGAAGATGGTGAGCTTGACCATTTGGGGAGGTTCCGACAATATTTGGATTCAGGGAGGCAAGGGCAAAATTGTTTTAAACAATACAAAATGAAAAATATTACTCATGTTTTACATGGAGGGCACACCTGTTACTCGGGAAGTTTAAGAAGGAAAACAAATCCGGTGGTTATTTTCATTAAAAAAGAGTCCAATAGAGGGTTTTGACCAAATTTTCTATTTTAGAAAATAGGACCATATATATATATACATATATTAAAAAATAGATAAAATTGATGGTAAAATAATAAGTATATTTATTTATTTTGAGTTTATTGGTGATAAGATCATTTCTATATGACATTAGGCCCAACAATTGATCTTCTGTAGAGATATGGACATAATTAATGAAATTGTTTGGTGAGAGAATAAATTATTGATTTGAATTTTTTTTTTTTCCATTTTTACTCCACCGCCTCTAGAGCACCACCGCTAGCTTTGGAAAAGTTGGCGGCGATTGATGATAGTGGTGATATGGACAGATAGACAGATTAGGTAGACAAATATGTGACAAGTGTACAAATAAGGAATGATACGCAAACAAATAGATGGATAGATAGATAACACTAGACAGGTAGGTAGAGGTAATATGGTCTTTTCAAATTGTTTTAACTTTCTGGCCCCAAAAAAATAAGGGACTATTGCTCCAAAAGTTTTGAAATTCGACTTATGTCTCGAGTGTTTTTTTTTTTTTTTTTTGATTTGTACTACAAAATTTTCTTGCATATATGAATACTAAGAAAAATTACAATATATATATATATATATATCTAAGTTTAATCTTTGTAACAAAATAATTCTGAATTATTTATTTTGTCAATTTAAATACTAATATTTTGATTTTTTTTCAATCTAAATCATCGGCATTTTCCGTTAAGCAAAACTAATGGAAAAATAAATATTTTAGTCATTAAACTTAATGTAGGCATATATAAAATATTTAGGGGCATTCATACACAAGTCCTAATTTTTGAACTTATACTCCATTAAGTCTTAACAAATATTTTTTTGACATTCAAGTCCCATTAAAATTTAATAGTCAGAATTGTCCTTCAAACAATGATTGTTCATCATTTATGATTATCTATGAAGGAACATGATGATTTCACATTTATTTTGATTTTCAAAACTTTAAAACATAACTTTCAAATTGAAAAATTAAAAAAAAATAAAATATGTGCAAAAAAAATAAAATAAGATAAAAAACTATTTTTTTTCTGATTTTTTTTTTTTTTTTTTTTTTTTGCAAAACTGAAAATTTTGTGTCTATAAAAGGGTATGATGATGGAATATTGATGTGCCAAAAAAAAAAAGAGCTTTAAAAATAAAATAAAAAACTGATAATATTCTCAGTTTTAAAACTGATAATGTTCTCAGTTTTATTAGATAGTTGAATCAAACCAATAAATAGAAGGGCAAAAACATTTAATCTCATACTTTGTTTTTTTTATCAGTTAGTGAAACAATTATCTGAAACATTACTATGCAAAATTGATAATGTTTTTAATTTTAAAAATTGAAAAAAAAAATTGATAATATTTTCAGTTTTACTAAATATGATTTATTAGTTCAAATTTTTTTTGATAGGACCTGAGCTATGCATTTGGGGTGGCTGCTATGCAAGGGTACACAGCAGCCACTGTTATGCAGCTAAGTGAGCCAATTTTGGGGGTCATTTCAATAATCCGAACCGTTCACATTTTAGAATACATCAAGTAGAACATACCTGCAAACAATCAAGTTAATTGGATATTGTTCACCCATTCATCCACTCACATTTGTATCTACAAAAATAAATAATAATTATGATTTAAAGTATTAAAATGAATACAAATGTGAGTGGATGAAAGGGTAAACGATATCTGATTAACTTGATTTTTTGCAGGTATGTTCTACTTAATGTATTCTAAAATATGAACGGTTTGGATTATTGAAATAGGCCCCGAAATAGACCCATTTTACTACACAACAGTGGTTGTTGTACACACCTATAGCGTTTCTAGTTTAAACCCGACCCATTTGACTTTTGGATTCAGGTTTCTTTTCCTTATATAGTTGTTCTTGACTTATTTTCCATTATTTCTCCTTGAGTTGGTGTAACAAGTCCGCGGGGGACCTCGCTACAGTACGGACTCAATTGTTGTCACGGTTCTTAATCTTGAACCAAAGAGTCCAAATCCGGCAAATCGTTTTGAGAAAACAGATTTTTAGAAAAGAAGTGTCATACATGGACTGCTTTGCCAGATACAGAGTCGCCACCTAAATATTTTATTTTTGGGAAATTTAGAAAACCCTGACTCGTTGCCTAAGGCCACATGTGCGTCATCACCAAAGTTGCCTCAGCTCAAGAACTTGGGTACGATTGGGGAAGGTCACTTCGTGAGCACCCCCGCTCGCCCGATCAAAGATCGGCCTCTACTAACCATGATATCTAGTTTTGAAAACATTGTGTGCTCTTATTCCGGTTATTAGCCTAGATTTACTATGTGATGGCGCACAGCAGATTGGGTTAATTGGAACAAAACATTTCATGTTTGTTTGTTTGAAAATGGTTTGATGGTGCTACCCGCCGCAGGTAGGCTAAGACGTGGATTTGCCACCTTCGGGTGGGCTTAGAAAATATGTTTTTGCCACTATTTAGTGGGCTTAAAACAAACAGTTGATGATTTGTTCCAATCTAGACAACCCAACCTTCACCCACAGGCATTCAGGCAGATATATCACATAAGCACATAGCCTCATGGTAAGCATGCTATTCATGGCAGTCACTCACACGCATGCAAGGATGCTAAAACATAAAACTCACCGAGTACTCCAAGCCAAAACAAAAACCGATTAGAAATCCATGCATGATCCTAAATATACAGAAATGCCTAATGCAACACATGCAAAAATGCAGCTATAGCAGGCTCGGCTACTCTAAACATGGCGTATGGAATGCTACAGCTAACATGTATTCAACTCGGAATTGAAATATAAATGCAGTTAGTATGATGCGCCGAGCCCGGTGCATGCAAAACAGATGAATGAATGCAAACATGCTATCATACTGTATGCTAATTGAAACATGCCCTAATCTAACCATCATAAGCGGGTAAATAAAGAGGAAAGAAGGACGTGGGGTTGGAAGACATACATCACACTCACGCACACTTATTACAACATTGCCCTCACGCAGAGGGTCCGAATAAATAATATACAGTCCCGAATAGTACAGTCCAAATAAATAATACAGTCCAAGATATGTAGAAAAATCCTAATTAATTACCAAATTAACTAAGAAAACAATAAACTGGCATGCAAGCCAGGGACTGCCTTAACTCTTCCTCAGATGATGAATGATGCATATCCGGGTTGCCTTTGCGCGGAAATCCACTGTGATGCCCCAATTAGCCTCTGTTTTGCAATAATTTTTGGAAAGCGCGCCAAGCCCCGGAAGACTGCTGATTCTTGATTTGCTGCAACAGAGAGCAGAAAAGGGGCATGGCAATGTATTTTCACAAATGTATGCATGCCCCGATCCTCGTGCCACCAATCACGCATCTCGATGCATGATGGCCGAGGAGTCGAATTGCATAACTCAATATGGAATGAATGCATATGAAAACTCAACTAAAACCTAACTCCATCATGGATAATCCGGAGTGTCGGAGACTGGGAATTGAGACACGTTCCGTCACTCGGAGTACGAAACGCCCCTCGTTTCCCGTGCTCGGGCTAACTCCTATCCCGAACACAATGCAATATGCATGACATGCATGAAATGCAACTAAAATACAACCTAACATGCAAATTGCTATGAAATGGCATACACGATGCACGAGGTAACATGGCATAGACAATGTACTAACATACAACCTAGCATACACAATGCTATGGAATGAAACGGCATACACAATGCATAATGGACTTACACCAACACAAGTGAACCTCAGCCACACTCACATAGGAGGCCATTAGATGAAAATGAGACACTCGAGATGCGTGCACACGTGCACGCAAATCGAGGACCGACCCTAAGGCACGGAATGCCACTCTAACAAGACATGACAAGGCATGGAATATGGCATACTGGCATGCAAATTTCAGTAGCAAAAAGTGATGCAAAACAGCCCCGAAGCATGGCAAAATGGCACCCGATGCATGAAATGAATCCCGAAACATGAAATTAGGTACATGGGATGACCTATGGCTATGCAATGCATGCATTATTTGAACATGAAGTATGAAGACAGAATCAAGACAGTCCCAAAACAAGCATGTTTACAGTTTTAAGCAAGGCCAAACAGTGAACACAAATAGGGCTAAACCAATATGCAAAAATGGCCCCGAAAGAGAGATAATGAAGCAAGTGGCAGCTTCTGGCCACAAATGGCCAAGAGCCCTTCAACAAAGTTGAAGAGGGGCTCAAAATGAAGCACTTTACAGTTTACAACAAGCCACTAAAACAAACACAAGTATGGCTAAACTATCATGCAAGAAACGGGCCAAAAGGGGGACAAAGAAGCAAGTGATGGTTCCTGGCCCCAAAAAGAGGAGAGACCTTCATAAAAGTTGAAGAGGGGCCCAAAACATGGTATTTTACAGTTGATGACCAAACCCAAAACAGTGCACAAGCAAGCCTAAATTACTATGCAAGATAACGCCAAAAAGGAGGTTTAAACACAAAGAGCAAGAAGGAAGCCTCCAACAACAAAAGACCTTTGATAAAACATGAAGAGGGGATCAAAATAAGGCTATTTACCGTTCAGACCAAAGCCCAAAAATACAAGTACAAGGGTCTAACAAATCATGCAAAAATAAGGCCAAAAGAGGGATATAAAGGCAAGTGGCAAAAGGAAGCCTCCAACAGTGAAGAGCCCTTCAAAAATGTTGAATAAGGGCTCAAAATAAGCCACTTTTCAGTTTATAACCAAGCTCAAAACAGTTTACAAATAGGCCTAAAATACTATGCAAGAAAGAGGCATACAAGAGAGGTAAAGAAGCAAGTGGTAGCTAGAGACCTTAAACATGGAAGGACCCTAAAAAAAACATGAAAAAGACCTCAAAATAATACTATTTTCAGTTAGGGTCGGAGCCCAAATATGCAAGCAAGTATAGCTTAGATTGTATGCAAAAATAGGGCCAAAAAGAGGAGAAGAAGACTTACCCTTGAAGAACCAATCTTTGACAGCCTTTGGACCAAGTTTGGGTGCTCCTAAGCTCTGAAAAACAGCCTCAAGTTTCTGGTATGGAGTATGGAGGCCTTGTGCTATGAGGTGTAGTGTAAAATGGTGTAGGATTTGAAGAGTTTTGGTGCTTGGAGTAGAGAGAGTGAGAGATTTGATGCAAGAGGCTTAAACCAAAATTTCTAACCCCTAAAACAAGGGCAGGGGGGGTGGTTATATAGGCACAAGAGTGGAAAAGAGGGGGAAAAATGGGGGGGAAAACTAATTCAAGTTTCCCCCCCAAAAGGCCAAACCCTCGGACATGGGTGATGTGCAAAACAAAATACATGGCTGGAACACACTTGGGAGGAGGGTTATGGCCGGCCAGCTTAAAAGGGAAAAAAAGGTCATCCAATTAGGTAAGTGGCCGGCCTGCTACTTTTCACTGGCCGGCCTGCTACATTTTCTGGCCTTTCTGGCCGGCCTGTTACTTTTCAGGACAAAAAATGGGTCTTCCGGAAAGAAAGGTGGCTGGCCAGTGCTAGAGAAGTCCAATGGTGGCCGTTCAAGTGTCCAAATTTAATCCCCGGAAGTTAGCTTTCCAATGGCGCAAATCTTGCATTAAAATTCCTCCTGTGAAAAAAGTTATGCCTTTTTTGGTGAAGCCGCGCAGATTTCGGTCCAACCGGGGTGATACCCTACTTCAATCAACTATATCTCCCCCGTCCGGAATTGGATTTAGGAGATTCTTGAGTGCAAAATGAAGCCCCGGAAGTCTTATTTCCAACGGTGGTGGCCTCATAGCTTGATTCCAAGTATGCAAGTGAATAGGCCCGATTCGGCGAGGGCTGTTCGACTCTTTCTTAACGGTTCATGCCCATTTTCTCCCCCAACTGGATTTCTTCCCTCTTCTCCTCTTTTCTTCAACTCCAAACCCCTAAGTAAGGTGTTTTGAAAGATTTTTCAAAGATTTCATCTCTCTTTCATTCATTTCCACTTTGTCCTTGCTCGGTTTACCGAAAAGCGCAACATTTGACAAAATGCGAGCCTCGGAACATCGTAAAAACTTTATTTCAAAAACGTTTTGAAAGAGAGGGTTTTAAGAATAAAATCTTTTGATCAAGATCGTTTTGGTCTAGAACAGGGGTATAAAGTTGAGATTTGACTCTCTCATTGCCGAAGAAACTGAACCTTTCCCCTGCACACCTTTCTCCACCATGTAAACCATCAGTCGCGTCCAAGTCTTAAAGTCAGTCAAAAATGGGGTGTCTACAGTTGCCCCTCTTTGACAGAACTCGGAAGTCAAGAAGTGACGGGAGTGAATGTCAAAGCCCAAAGACGACCCATTTTTGACAAGGCCGAAGACTTGGACAAACAAACAAAATATAGATAAATAAATGGTTGTGCCCGCAGGCTGCCTACGTATCCTTTTGTAAGGAATAAAACCAGCGTAGTTCAGGGGCAGGATGCAAAATGATATGCAGAAAGATTTTGATAATCGGACTTATACGCTACGCGAAGCCGATTTGAAAATTGGGCTTATACGCTACGCGAAGCCGATTTGAAAGTTGGACTTATACGCTAAGCGAAGCCGGTTTGAAGATTGGACTTATACGCTACGCGAAGCCGGTTTAAAAGTTGGACTTATACGCTAAGCGAAGCCGGTTTGAAGATTGGACTTATACGCTACGCGAAGCCGGTATGAAAATTGGACTTATACGCTACGCGAAGCCGGTTTGAAAATTGAGGACTCATGCAATGCACTGCAATGTAGTGGCTAAGATGCAATGTAATAGCTAAGAGGTAGAGGTACCTTACAGGGGCAATTGGCAATGACTTACCTCGGCAATATCCTACCTCATGCTGATGTGGGAATCTTTCTCTTCTTCTCAGTTGAACCACAGGTACTACTTTTCTCCCTGACTATGGTTGCAGCTTTCCCTATTCTCCAACAGGGTGACAGACTAGGTTGGATCAGTATCCAGAATTGAGGCGCATACAGATGCTATCTCAATCTATGGGGCTGCCATACAGATTTCAAGCCGAGGATATACCCCTGGGTATTTAAACCAGACTTTAGTCTCGGAAATCCCGAACCTTTGTGTTCTAGGCATGAGCCATTCGAACTCTAGTTTCCACCGTCTCAGTTGGTCTCCTAGGAACTCACCGCTAACCCAGGCAGGTGGCTATACCAGACCATCGGAAGTCGTTCGGGCACGACAAACACCAAAGGAATTGCACCTTTAGAGGATTTAAGGTCTCCTAGACCGGGCAATAAAACAGACATGATGCCATGGATGTAATAGATGTGATGCAATAGATAATAGATGCGATGCAACAGAGAGTACAATAGATGCAAAATGGTGACATACTCCAACCACGCTGGACTCGTGAGTGGAGGAAGAACAAAGAAAATTAATCAAGAGCACGTTCCACACGACCTAAGATAAATTCCAGACACGCTGAAATCGTGTGAGGAAGGGGACAAAGAGAGAAACATAGGGACTTATCCCAGTGTTTTGGAATGGTGTGAGCATTGGAACGTATTCCGAAAACTTTTAACCGAAGAGGGAGAAACATAGGGACATATCCCGGCGTTTCAGAATGGTGTGAGCATTGGAACATATTCTGAACGCTTTTAACCAAAGAGGGAGAAACCTAGGGACGTATCCCGGTGTTTCGGAATAGTGTGAGCATTGGAACGTATTCCGAACGCTTTTAACCAAAGAAGGAGAAACCTAGGGACGTATCCCGGTGTTTCGGAATGGTGTGAGCATTGGAACGTATTCCGAACACTTTTAACCAAAGAGGGAGAAACCTAGGGACGTATCCCGGTGTTTCGGAATGGTGTGAGCATTGGAACGTGTTCCGAATGCTTTTAACCGAAGAGGGAGAAACATAGGGACGTATCCCGGCGTTTCAAAATGGTGTGAGCATTGGAACGTATTCCGAATGCTTTTAACCGAAGAGGGAGAAATATAGGGACGTATCCCGGCGTTTCAGAATGGTGTGAGCATTGGAACGTATTCCGAACACTTTTAACCGAAGAGGGAGAAACATAGGGACGTATCCCGGCGTTTCAGAATGGTGTGAGCATTGGAACGTATTCCGAACGCTTTTAACCGAAAAGGGAGAAACATAGGGATGTATCCCGGTGTTTCAGAATGGTGTGAGCATTGGAACGTATTCCGAACGCTTTTAACCGAAGAGGGAGAAACATAGGGACGTATCCCGGCGTTTCAGAATGGTGTGAGCATTGGAACGTATTCCGAACGCTTTTAACCGAAGAAGGTCTAACCCGTCGCACGCGCGAGGGAAAGAATGATAATTGCAAGTGAAAAGGTGCATAACAATGCAAGTAATGAGCATAACAATGCTAGATAGATGTGCATAATCAATGCAATGAATGAGCATAACAATGCTAGTGAAGTGGGTGCATGACAATGCAATTGGAACGTGCATCACAATGCAAGTGAAGTGGGTGCATAACAATGCAAGTAAAGAGTGTTTATGACGATGCAATATAGGTGCACAAGACAGTGCGAGTGAGGTGTACAGGAGAAGTGCAATAAAATGCACTTTCTATGCGAGTATGGAGGCATTTTCTATGCAACATGGAAAGCATATTCTATGCGATATTGAAGACAAACATGTTCTATGCAGAATCGAAAGCAAGCATATTCTATGCATGAATCATAACGAGGCGCGGCACGCATGCAACAAAAGTGTATATGAAAGCTCACATGCTATGCAATAGAGGGGCATCAAACATGTACTCTGGTGCCTCTGATTTGCCTCTTAGAGGACTTCGCAACTCACTCAGCTCAAAAAGGGCACACCATGTTCATATTGGCGAGAGATAACATCTGCATGTGAAACCCTCGGGTGCTGCTTAGACTGCCATTCTGACTTGAAGCAGGCTTACACTTGGGGTCGAGATACACTCATACTCCAGAGAAACAGCGACGCCCGAGAAGGTGCACCTGGAATGCAGTCTCGGATTTTGCTAAAGTTGAAACATGCTAAGATGCTCCAAATTTTCCCTCTTTTTTTTGCTTTGCAGTCTGGAACCTAAATAGCTTCAGATAGGTCCTTGTTTTACTATTCTGACATGACCTGGGTTGAACCCTGCGGCTTTATGAAAGAACTGATCCTCTTTTGCACAAATGTGGAGAACGACACGGCACTCTGAGCACAAAATGATTTTGAAATTGAAATGAGAAAAGGGTTCTCAACCGGTATTGAGCCTACAACTGACCACAGCCAAAACGACTCAACAATGGAAAACAAAAGTAGAACGACCTAAACACAACTCAACAAAGGAAAAACAAGGTAAAATGACCTAAACACATCTGTTGACACTCAAACGACTCAAAACAAGAAACGAGACAAACAAGACGCACAAACCCAACACTCAGTTGTGTTACAAAGGCGAGAGACCTCTTGGTGCACGAGGAGCCAGTTTCTCCGGGTATTGTTTCCCACCCTTTCTTATTTGTGATTCTCACACCACTCGGCCCTCAGGCTCTGTTTTTCTGAAAAAGCCCTTTCCTCACTTTTTCTCTCAGCGCACACCTCTCTATTCTTCAATCTCTCATTTTAAATCCCTCCCTTGGGTGGTTGATGGATAAACAGAAAGTTGTGGGCTCTTGCCCCTAGCATTCCGCTAGATTCTTCTTCTTCTGCACGCAGCTAGTGAGTTTCTCCCACAGAGGGGCTGTGCTACAACTGGGTGTGTAGCAAATCTGCAGCTGACATCGGTTGACGATGCTCTGCTGGGGAGTTTAGACGTGATCAGATCTGTCCAGATGAGGGAGTGGAATATCTTGATCCATTCCAATTCGTGCTTCGCACTTGGCTCGATACCTCGCTGCTTGGAGGATGAGAGAGCTTTCAGCCCTTTGCAATTAGCTTCAGTGGTGCCCTTTTCTTGCGATATGGTGCCCTTCTTGGCAAGTATGTTGATAATGAGGGAAAGACAGAACACCTAACTCAACTGTGCCCCTAGTTCATCATTTGACCATTTTTTTTTTTTTTTTGGTTTTCTAATAAAATAATTTTGACCAAAATGAGAGTTAGATTAACATGCTTGTTCAATTTTCTGATTTAAAGTCATGCAAGTCAGGCTATGAGCACTGAAAATTTTCCTTTTTGGGTCCAAGAAATGGTCCAGTTTTGAAAAATGAAATAATTTTCGAGAAATTAGTCAACCTTGGTAAAAATTCTCAAAAACTATTTTTGCAAACAGCCACTGCTCAACGAGCACGGAACCTACTCTTGAGATGCACAACCTCGGACCCATAGTAATGGAAAATTGCCCCTTGTCTGAAGCACACTGCATGGCAACGGAAAGTTGCCCCTTGTTTGAACGGCACTGCAGTGCATTTGTAGTCAGTCCTCAGAGCGACGAACACAACCAGACTCTCGGTTACAGAGAAGGCAAAGATGATCAAAACCATTACATGGACACAATTGATTTGGAAGTGTTTATGGCTGGACTTCAGAATGAAGTTGCCTACGTATCCCAAAGATGGGAATCAAGCCTCACGTAGTTCGGGGTTAAGGTACACTCGGGTATTAACCTCTCCTTTTTATGCTCTAACTTTTGCCAAGGCGCCTGTTGCAGGTTTTCAACCTTGCGAGCTTTGTTTTTCTTCTTTTCAATTCTTTTCATTTCTTTTTTTGATTTTCTCTTTTTTTTTTGTTCTTTTCTTTGCATTTTTCTTTTTTTGTTCTTTTCTTCTTTTCTCTTTTTTTGTTCTTCTTTTCTTCTTCTTTTTTTTTTCTTTTCTTGCTCTAACTTTTGCCTGGGTCGCCCTTTCGGGTTTTCGGCCCAGCGAGCCTCTCAAGGATAAAAGTGTAGCTTTGTCCATGTCGAATGGTTTTGAGATCCTGAAGTCATCTGAATCCAGGAGAGTGGCTGTTGATTTGCAAGAGGACTCATCTTCGGCTCTTCGAGCACATCTGACATCTTTGCCCCTAGTTCGAAGGGTACTTCTGTTCTAGCTTTGCAAGCTTCTTCTAATCTTCTGATCTTCTTGATCCGACTTTCCTGGCCTCTTGTTCGAGGGCTACTTCAAATCTGGCCACACAGGCCTCACATTGTAGTTGACCGTTGAACATTCTAAATCTCAGTTCAAGGTTTGAAAGTGAGGGGTCGAGTCTCGAGGCTGAGAGCGATCCTAAGCTGTAAAATCTCAAGAGCAATTCTACACAGGTCTTCGCAGGACCGCGCAAAACATTTTTTGAAAGTTTTTAAGAAAGCGACAAATCGCTCGCGCTGAAGACAGTGTAGAACCAATCTGGATCAAGCTAGGATCCTTCCCAGTACTCACACTAACAAGCATGATTTCATTCATTACGGGCTTAGCACGTCTCTTTTTCTCTCAATTGATCAAAATTTTGCAAAACCCGAGGAATTCCTTCCTCTTCGTTTTCACCGCAGTGTTCAAAAAGCTTTTGGAAAACTTAGGTCGATGCAATGAAATTCAAGGCACAGAAAAACGAACACGCTTCTAGTCAAATATTGCCATCTCATTTGGAATTTCTGGTACAACTGGCACACGGCAGAAGCAAACACAAAACCATGAAAAACCACTGCTGTTCATTCAAATCTGTTGGCGTTACTGGCTCCAAGGCAGAAATAGACTCAAAACAAAACGAAAAGACAAACACAAAAACAAAATGGTGACGCCCGAGGTAACACCCCCCGGAATCACCCAATTCCTATACAACAGGACTGACTCGATACAGCAAGACAGACCCAAAACAAAAGAGACTGACTCAAAACAAAAAGACAGGCTCAAAAACAAAACAATAAGACTGACCCAATACCTAAGTCAGAATGTACAAAAACCAGCATTCACAAATGCTCAAAACAGTACGTGCCATACACCATATCTGAAATAAACTGAACGCCGCCCGCAGGTGGTTCATCCCTCGATCACATCACATTATCCCCCACAAGTTCACTGATCAAGTGCCGATAGACTTTGCAAGACCTGGTGCGGGGATGACCCCGTTGTCAATCAAATTTTGTATCTCGTGGCGAAGACGGACGCAACTGTCGGTGTCATGACCGATTTGTTGATGGAAAGCATAGTACTTAGTCGGGTCATGCTTTGGAGGGAGAGGATCGGGTAGAGGCTGTTGCTCTAACGATTTCAGATGTCCTTTCCTGAGTAGTACCCCCAGGGCTTTAGATAAAGACATATAGAGTGGGGTGAAAACCCTCTTGCCTCGGGGTAGATAGTCTGAAGTTCGGGGGTTTGAAGTGGATGCACCAACAAAGGGGGTGGCTGCTCTTGGTGTGGTGGTGGCGACCATGCACACTTCGGAAGATCTTACAGCTGCGTCACTGCTGGTGGTCACATTCGAACTGCGGGTAAACGCCCTCCTGGGCTGCTCCTTCTCCTGGTCAATGAGGCCCTGCTTCATAGCGTCCTCGATCTGTACTCCCATCTCATGCAAATCTGAAAAGGTAGGGAAGCGGAGCACGATCATTTTCTGCATTAGTTTGGGCTGGAGGTTGCGCACAACCATCCGTATCTGATCCTTATCTGTTGGCCTAATGGTCATCATTGAGGCCTTGGCCCTCCAGCGGGCCACGAATTCTGAGAAGCTCTCCTTAGGCTCCTGCCTCGTCGTCTCAAGATCACGGGTTGTGATCTCGATCTGGGTATTGTACGAATATTGTGCGACGAAGGCCTCGGCCATCTCCTCCCAGCTTCGTTTTACTGAATCCTCTAATTTGGCGTACCAGATGGCCGCGATACCTGACAGGGTCCTGCCAAAAAGGGAGAGCTTCTGTAATCTTGTCAAGCCCATCGGGCGCAGAACATTTGAAAACAAACTCAGGTGGACCATGGGATCTCGTGACCCGTCAAAACGGTCGATGTGAGGCATCTTGAACCTGTCCGGCAGTGTCACAACTGCGTCGGTGTACCCGTCCTCAATGTCCGAGATGGATTTTACCCCCTGGGATTTCTTGAACAACTTCTCAAGCTTGCTCAATTTCAACGCTGTAGGGTCGACCTCAGTCTCGAAGGGTGAGTCCAGTAGATTGGTAGGTGTTTTGGACAGCTGGGGTAAGATCGGGGGCGGAGTTGCCCCTGTAGGAATGTCTGTACCCTCCTGGGTATTCTGAACATTCGTCGTTTCCCCGGGTGCGGGAGCTCCTGCTGGAGGAGGAACTTGTTGGGAAGCAGATGCGTCGCTTTGCTGTTGCAGCTTGGTGATGAGCTCAGCCTGCTGAGCCATGATTGCAGCCTGCTGCTTGGAAAATTCTACTTGGCGGACAGCGTCTTGCTGCATGAGTTTCATACTTTTTTGCATCTGATGCATCATTGCCTTCATCCCTGACGTGTTCTGCTGACCATCTAACTGACTGGTATCTATCCCTGTAGTAGAAACTGAGACCTCAGCCTGACTGTTCACTGGCGGGGTGGATAAGGGCTACTGATCTGGTAACTGGTGATCTGTGCTTGACTGGCCCTTTTACCCTGCCTCTGGCAAAGGAACACTGATGGCCCTTGAACTGAATCTCTGACCTGACAAAGTCTATCAACACAAGTTCGATGAACCTCGGGGGATATTGGAGCCCTCTGAAGCTATGGTTCCAGGACTACCTAGCAAAAGAGAAAACAGATAGCACCTCAGCTCAACTTCACCAAAATAGATACGAGCATAGCAGGATGACTGTGCCTCTACTGAATTCTGCCCCCAAAATTCTGCCTCAAATCTGATACCTCGGGTAAAACTGAACCCCAAAATATTGAAACGGTGCCCGCATCCTGATGCCCAATATGAACTGGTGCCCGCAGGCCTGATGCAACTGCAAACTGATACATGCATTTCCTATAGAGACGCACTCTAAAAGCACATAACAACAAGTGAGAACAAAACACCCCTATGTTGGGGTAGGGTTTCCCTGTCCTATTTTGTCAGGAGCTAGGGTTTCACTACGCACGCAGCAGTTTCAAACAACCTATATCGAGTAAGCAACCTGTCCTAGTTTGGAATGGTCACTACGGATTTCGATATGCACTAGGTCGAATGGTCAAAAAGGGTGCCGGTAAAACCGGGTTTGTGTTCCCATACTGGCAGAGCCCACAACCGGTCAGCCTTATGGACATGTCCTTGACAAGACAAGCCTCGCGGCAAACCGTTCAGGAAATAGCAGATGGCAAACACGGTGTCCTAGGCGCACCAATGCAAATGCAATGCAAAGAAACACACAAGTGTAGTCAAAACCAGATATCATGGGTTCGAGTCAAGTTCTCTAATTCCCTAGCAGAGTCGCCAGAAACTGTAACAAGCCCGCGGGGGGGCCTCGCTACAGTTCGGACTCGATTGTTGTCACGGTTCTTAATCTTGAACCAAAGAGTCCAAATCCGGCAAATCGTTTGAGAAAACAGATTTTTAGAAAAGAAGTGCCATAACATGGACTGCTTTCCAGATACAGAGTCGCCACCTAAATATTATTTTTGGGAATTTAGGAAACCTGACTCGTTGCCTAAGGCCACGTGTCCGTCATCACCAAAGTTGCCTCGGCTCGGGAACTTGGGTACGATTGGGGAAGGTCACTTCGTGAGCACCCCTCGCCCGATCAAAGATCGGCCTCTACTAACCATGATATCTAAGTTTTGAAAACATTTGTGTCTCTTATTCCGGTTATTAGCCTAGAATTTACTATGTGATGCGCACAGCATACAAGTATAGACTGGGTCGCCTGAATTAGAACAAAAAATTTCATGTTTGTTTTGTTTTGAAAATGGTTTTATGGTGCTACCCGCAGGTAGGCTAAGACGTGGATTTGCCACCCTCGGGTGGGCTTAGAAAACATGTTTTTGCCACTATTTAGTGGGCTTAAAACAAACAGTTGATGATTTGTTCCAATCTAAACAACCAACCTTCACCCACAGGCATTCAGGCAGATATATCACATAAGCCATAGCCTCATGGTAAGCATGCTATTCATGGCAGTCACTCACAGCATGCAAGGATGCTAAAGCATAAAACTCACCGAGTACTCTAAGCCAAAACAGAAACCGATTAGAAAATCCATGCATGATCCAAAATATATAGAAATGCCTAATGCAACACATGCAAAAAATGCAACTATAGCAGGCTCGGCTACTTCTAAACATGGCGTATGGAATGCTACAGCTAACATGTATTCAACTCGGAATTGAAAATACAAATGCAGTTAGTATGATGCACCGAGCCCGGTGCAATGCAAAACAGATGAATGAATGCAAACATGCTATCATACTGTATGCTAATTGAAACATGCCCTAATCTAACCATCATAAGCGGGTAAATAAAAGGGAAAAAAGACATGCGGTTAGAAGACATACATCACACTCACGCACACTTATTACAACATATGCCCTCGCGAGGGTCCGAATAAATAATATACAGTCCCGAATAGTACAGTCTAAATAAATAATACAGTCCAAGATATGTACAAAAATCCTAATTAATTACCAAATTAACTAAGAAAACAATAAACTGGCATGCAAGCCAGGGACTGCCTTGACTCTTCCTCAGATGATGAATGATGCATATCCGGGTTGCCTTTGCGCGGAAATCCACTGTGATGCCCCAATTAGCCTCTGTTTTGCAATAATTTTTGGAAAGCGCGCCAAGCCCCGGAAGACTGCTGATTCTTGATTTGCTGCAACAGAGAGCAGAAAAGGGGCATGGCAATGTATTTTCACAATGTATGCATGCCCGATCCTCGTGCCACCAATCACGCATCTCGATGCATGATGGCCGAGGAGTCGAATTGCATAACTTAATATGGAATGAATGCACATGAAAATCAAACTAAAACCTAACTCCATCATGGATAATCCGGAGTGTCGGAGACTGGGAATTGAGACACGTTCCGTCATTCAGAGTACGAAACGCCCCTCGTTTCCCGTGCTCGGGCTAACTCCTATATCACGAACACAATACAATATGCATGACATGCATGAAATGCAACTAAGATACAACCTAACATGCCAAAATGCTATGAAATGGCATACACGATGCACGAAGTAACATGATACACAATGTACTAACATATAACTAGCATACACAATGCTATGGAATGAAACGGCATACACAATGCCATAATGGACTTACACCAACACAAGTGAACCTCAGCCACACTCACATAGGAGGCCATTAGATGAAAATAGACACTCGAGATGCGTGCACACGTGCACGCAAATCGAGGACCGACCCTAAGGCACGGAATGCCACTCTAACAAGACATGACAAGCATGGAATATGGCTACTGGCATGCAATTTCAGTAGCAAAAAGTGATGCAAAAACAGCCCCGAAGCATGGCAAAATGGCACCGATGCATGAAATGAATCCCGAAACATGAAATTAGGTACATGGGATGACCTACTATGGCTATGCAATGCATGCATTATTGAACAATGAAAGTATGAAGACAAAATCAAGACAGTCCCAAAACAAGCATGTTTACAGTTTTTAGCAAGCCAAACAGTGAACACAAATAGGGCTAACCAATATGCAAAATGGCCCCGAAAGAGAGATAATGAAGCAAGTGGCAGCTTCTGGCCACCAATGGCCAAGATCACTTCAACAAAGTTGAAGAGGGCCTGAAAATGAATCACTTTACAGTTTACAACAAGCCACGAAAACAAACACAAGTATGGCTAAACTATCATGCAAGAAATGGGCCAAAAGGGGGACAAAGAAGCAAGTGATGGTTTCTGGCCCCAAACAGAGGAGGGCCCTTCATCAAAGTTGAAGAGGGGCCCAAAATATGGTATTTTACAGTTGATGACCAAACCCAAAACAGTGCACAAGCAAGCTTAAAATACTATGCAAGATAAGGCCAAAAAGGAGGTTTAAACACAAAGAGCAAGAAGGAAGCCTCCAACAACAAAAGACCCTTGATAAAACATGGAGAGGGGATCAAAATAAGGCTATTTAAAATTCTTACCAAAGCCCAAATACAAGCAAAGGGGCTAACAAATCTGCAAAAATAAGGCCAAAAGAGGTATAAAGCAAGTGGCAAGGGAAGCCTCCAAGTGAAGAGCCATTCAACAATGTTGAATAAGGGCATCAAAATAAGCCACTTTTTCAGTTTATAACCAGCTCAAACAGTTTTACAAATAGGCCTAAAATACTATGCAAGAAAGAGGCATACAAGAGAGGTAAAGAAGCAAGTGGTAGCTAGAGACCTTAAACATGGAAAGGACCCTAAAAAAAACATGAAAAAAGACCTCAAAATAATACTATTTCAGTGAGGGTCGGAGCCCAAATATGCAAGCAAGTATAGCTTAGATTGTATGCAAAAATAGGGCCAAAAAGAGGAGAAGAAGACTTACCCTTGAAAACCAATCTTTGACAGCCTTTGGACCAAGTTTGGGTGCTCCTAAGCTCTGAAAACAGCCTCAAGTTGGCTGGTATGGAGTATGGAGGCCTTGTGCTATGAGGTGTGGTGTAAAATGGTGTAGGATTTGAGAGTTTTGGTGCTTGGAGTAAGAGAGGGGGAGAGATTTGATGCAAGAGGCTTAAACCAAAATTTCTAACCCCTAAACAAGGGATGGGGGGGTGGTTATAGGCACAAGAGTGGAAAGGGGGAAAATGGGGGGGGGGAAACTAATTTCAAGTTTCCCCCCCCCAAAAGGCCAAATCCTCGGACATGGGTGATTGTGCAAAACAAAATACATGCTTGAACACACTTGGGAGGAGGGTTATGGCCGGCCAGCTTAAAAGGGAAAAAAAGGTCATCCAATTAGGTAAGTGGCCGCCTGCTACTTTTCACTGGCCGGCCTGCATACATTTTCTGGCCTTTGCTGGCCGGCTGCTACTTTTCAGGACAAAAAATGGGTCTTTCGGAAAGAAAGGAGGCTGGCCAGTGCTAGGGAAGTCCAATGGTGGCCGTTCAAGTGTCCAAATTTAATCCCCGGAAGTTAGCTTTCCAATGGCGCAAATCTTGCATTAAAATTCCTCCTGTGAAAAAAGTTATGCCTTTTTTGGTGAAGCCGCGCAGATTTCGTCCAACCGGGGTGATACCCTACTTCAATCTATATCTCCCCCGTCTGGAATGGATTTAGGAGATTCTTGAGTGCAAAATGAAGCCCCGGAAGTCTTATTTCAACGGTGGTGGCCTCATAGCTTGATTCAAGTATGCAAGTGAATAGGCTCGATTCGGCGAGGGCTGTTAGACTCTTTCTTAACGGTTCATGCCCATTTTCTCCCCCAACTGGATTTCTTCCCTCTTCTCCTCTTTTCTTCAACTCCAAACCCCTAAGTAAGGTGTGTTGAAAGATTTTTCAAAGATTTCATCTCTCTTTCATTCATTTCCACTTTCTCCTTGCTCGGTTTACCGAAAAGCGCAACATTTGACAAAATGCGAGCCTCGGAACATCGTAAAAACTTTATTTCAAAAACGTTTTGAAAGAGAGGGTTTTAAGAATAAAATCTTTTGATCAAGATCATTTTGGTCTAGAACAGGGGTATAAAGTTGAGATTTGACTCTGTCCTTGCCGAAGAAACTGAACATTTCCCCTGCACACCTTTCTCCACCATGTAAACCGTCAGTCGCGTCCAAGTCTTAAAGTCAGTCAAAAATGGGGTGTCTACAGTTGGGCTATTGGGTTGCATTGATTGTGTTTGGAATAGGGTGGTAGCTTGTTTTTCAAACTTTTGTTGCCTAGATTTTTGTTCTTTCGCTCGAGCGAAGCTTCTTGCGCTCGAGTGGTCTTTGTGAACATCAAGTATTTTGCAGATGTGCAAAACTACTAGGAGTTTGTATTCTTCGCTCGAGCGGAACAACTTATTGTGTCTGGTCACTCAAGTGACACATCTTGCGCTCGAGCAAACTATGCATATATCAGTTCGTAAACAGCCCATTTTAAGTCACTTTTTCATCTCTTTCTCTCTCTAAACATTTCAAAACCCTAATATCTCTCTCTCTCTCTCTCTAAAACTCATATATTTCCCTCAAATACACCTAGATCCATTGATCTTTTCACCCGTGTGCCTTTGTCAAAAAGGTAGAGCTTGACGAGGGCTTCGTTCTAATCGAAACAAAGTTGAATTTCAACATCTTTGAGTTTCTATCTCTCTTTCAATCATCTTCTAAGCTTGAGGTAGGGATCTTTCCACTCCTTTTTATGAGTTTTAACTTAGCTATTTGTCATTTCTAAGCAATATTGAGTTTTTAGAGGATTTGGAACAAACTAGGGTTTTGGGTGAAATAAATTCAAAGAGGGTTTTTCAAATGGATCCTTGAAAATGATTTTGATATGGAAAATGATGTCGAGTTGGGAATAAATTGTGGATTTTGAATTTTGGAATTGATTTTGGGAAGAAAATGGATTTTGCCTTAAATGCCTCAAATATTCATTTTGTATAAATTTTGAGATTTATATTGGAATTGTGAAATTAGATTGATGTTGATGAAAATGGTGGAGTTAGATATGTAATATCTCTCACCTCTTGAAATTCGAAAAGTGCATTTTTATGGAATCTAAATTATCTGTTTAGAAATATTTGTCTTGGGCTATCGGTGGAGGATAGCTATGAATGTTGTAGAAATTGCATGTGAATTAGGAGAATTGAAACTATTTTCTCATTCATTTGCATTGAGAATTATTCACACTTATATATTGAAAGTGGCTATCGTTTGAGAAAAATGGTGAATCTGGAAAAACATGAATTTTAATGTTGAACTAAGTTGGCCTGAGTGTCCCGGGTAAAAGTCTCGAAAACCGCGTGTATACATGGGTGTCGATCCTACAGACGAAATTTTCGTGAAATGGCAATAGTAGTGCTTGTATAGCCTATGCTTACATGGTTCCTAGTTTACAGTTTCCTTCGGACGAAATTTTCGAGAAAGGTTGTATGATTTTGAAATTCTTAGAGTGTGATTCATTGCCCTATTTTCTATTGTAATGGAAATCGTTTATGGATCAAGATATTAATTTGGCATTACATAGTTTTGGAAAGAGATAAAGAAATGTCTTGGCACGAGTATTGCATATGCATTCATCTTATAACTTTTTTAAGATTTATATACTGTGTTGGATTATTTCTACTGGGTTTTGGCTCACCTTATGTGGAAAAAACATTTCAGGTGCTGATGAAATGTCTCCGGCAAGGCAATAGTTTGGGAGGACTTGGGGCAAGAGTTTCTTTGGTCTATTTTTTATGTTTATTTTTGTATAAGCCAAGGACTTAAATTGTATTGAACTTAAGTTCATTTTTGTTGTAACCAACTATCGTCTTGGAAAGTTGTAAGCCCTTAGGGAATTTCTTATCTGTTTAACTTCCATTCTTTCTCTTTGTTTGCAACATATGCTATAGATTCAGGGCCAAGCATTATGAATGTATACTGCATATGTCTTTTTTTGTAAATACAACTGGAATTTAACGGAAGATGGTTATCTTATTGTTGTTGTCGTTTATTGATATTGTGGATGGATTATTGTAATTATTTTGGGGTATTACAACTTGGTATCTGAGCGTACTGGGTTTGAATACTTTGGGTACATGGGAAGTGGTTATTATCACGATGGGTTTGTCTCGCTTGATAGAGATATTTGTAGGTATGGTATGGTATGCTTATGTGATAACATGCTTATGTGGTTATATGGGTATGTGATTTAATTTCTAAGATAGTGATTGAGTCATGGGTTTTTTAGAAATTCTATTAGAAGAGCACTTGATCACTGCTGTTTCTAATTGGAACTCTGGCAATGCCGCGGGACGGTCATTATCTAAGAAGGAAATTCGTATGTGTTTTTGTAACTACATGCCTACGTGGAGTGAATTAATGTTGTCCACCGCATTAGGACATGAGTGAGTTAGTTTCGGCACATTTGTAAATGTGTTAATCTCTTTTGTTACTTTCATTAGGATGTTAGGACGTGGTGGTGGTAGGCCTAGAAGGCATGAAGTGCCTTTACCGAATGAGATTCTGGCACAAGAGGAAGGGGTTGGTCAGGCCAATGTGGCCAAACTAGTTGGTCAGCAGGCCATAGGCACTTTGGCTCGTGAGATGGCCGAACCCTTGCAGGAATCCATAGGCATTTTCAAGGCTGAGAATCAAGTCCAGACCTAAGTAGCAGAAGCAGGGCCGCCTTTCTTAAAGAAATTTGAAAGATGGAGTTCTTTCTTCTTTTAATTGTTGAGACTTTTGATTTTTTTTTTTTTTTTTTTTTTTTAAATTTTTTGATGTTTAGCGCTCAAAAATTTTATTTTGGTGCTACTTTTTTTTTTCGGTCGCCCCTTTTCACAACAGTAATTGCGCGTCGTGGAAAGTGTAATATTTTAAATGATTGGCTTTTTGTGCGTCGTGGAAAGTACAATTTTTAACAGCTGGCTTTTTATGTGCCGTGAAATGGTCAATATTTTTAACAGCTAGTGTATGCGTGTCGTGTATAATTGATGTATTTACGGCATGCCAAATGCACACCATAGAAAGTTTTATTATTTACGGCTAACATTGCAAGCCGTAAAAAAATCATTGTTATTAGCATTCACGACCTATACAATAGACATGTCGTGGTTGGGAAATTATTTACGACATACAAAAAAAGCAAGCCGTAAAAATGAGAAACCACTGCTTGCATTTACTATATATCGTTGATGTGAAGTCGTAAAAACCCAGTTTTGTTATAGTAAACATTGTCATCTAATTATGATGATATAATAGATTTTACTTGCAAGAGTGATTATGTTTTTCATGTTAAAAAATTGTCATTCACTATGGAGGGTTGAAACAGTGATTGTATTTTATTTTATTTGATCAGAGTGATTGTGATTAATTGCTATTTACTGCCTGTTGATGGGAATCATAGATGGAGGGAAAGATATCTATCAGATTAGATAATGGGAAAGACCAAGAAAATTTGAGATAATTGAGATAATTGAAATTTTTTTAGACTAAGACATTGAAAATTTGTTTTTGCATTGCCTTTTTCTGACATGACTATTAGTACGTAGTTGGTGTGCTTGGTTTAGTGTGTAGTATTTTGTTTTTATTTATTTATTTATTTATTTATTTTTTTGGGGGGGGGGAGAGGGGGGTTGTCAATGCAATAACCCTAGCAAGAGTGCTTGGTTTGTTTTTCTATATGTTCATAGAAATTAATTTTGTGCTTTTTTGGCACTCATATTTGTGGGTTGTGATGTCACATTTGTTTGGTTACTTATTGGTAGTTGTAAAGAAGTAACCTCACTATAAAGAGACGGAGGCTTCCCTTCCCTTGCATTGTAAAAGGGAAATGTAACAGAAATGGGTAAAAAATTTAGCTTATATTTCATTGACATTTCCCTTACCTTCTTTTTTTTTTTTTTTCCTATCTAAATCCATGATCTGTACTCATTTGGAACAAATGATTTTGTTTTTGTTGTTTTATAGGTGTAACCTATGTTATTTGGTTTGGTTTGGTTTGGTTTGAGACGTAGACATTTGGAGGTGTTTGTGTAGACGTCCCCGAACGCCCCGGGAGGGTTAAGTCCCGTTTCGTTCATATTGGGGTCACTACAGTTCAAGGACTCAAATGTCACGGTTCTTAATCTTGAACCAAAGAGTCCAAATCCGGCAAATCATTTTTGAAAACAGATTTTTTGAAAGAAGTGCCAAACATGGACTGCTTTGCCAGATACAGAGTCGCCACCTAAATATTTTATTTTTGGGAAATTTAGGAAACCCTGACTCGGTGCCAAAGGCCACGTGTCCGTCATCACCAAAGTTGCCTCGGCTCGGGAACTTGGGTACGATTGGGGAAGGTCACTTCGTGAGCACCCCCGCTCGCCCGGTCAAAGACTGGCCTCTACTAACCATGATATCTATTTTTGAAAACATTGTGCGTTCTTATTCCGGTTATTAGCCTAGGTTACTATGTGATGCGCACAGCATACAAGTATAGACTGAGTCGCCTGATTTGGAACAAAACATTTCATGTTTGTTTGTTTGAAAATGGTTTGATGGTGCTACCCGCAGGTAGGCTAAGACGTGGATTTGCCACCCTCGGGTGGGCTTTAGAAAACATGATTTTGCCACTATCTAGTGGGCTTTAAAACAAACATTTGATGAATTGTTCCACTCCAAGTAACCCAACCTCCACCCACAGGCATTCAAGCAGTTATATCACATAAGCAAATAGCCTTATGGTAAGCATGCTATCATGGCAGTCACTCACACGTATGCAAGGATGCTAAAGCATAAAACTCACCGAGTACTCCAAGCCAAAACAGAAACTCATTAGAAATCATGCATGATCCTAAATATACAAGATTGCCTAATGCAACACATGCAAAAATGCAACTATAGCAGGCTCGGCTATCCTAAACATGGCATATGGAATGCTACAGCTATCATGTATTCAACTTGGAATTGAAATACAAATGCAGTTAATATGATGCGCCGAGCCCGGTGCGTGCAAAACAGATGAAAGATGCAAACATGCTGTCATACTGTATGCTAATTAAAATATGCCCTAATCTAACCATCATAAGCAGGTAAATAAAAGGGAAGAAAGACGTGGGGTTGGAAGACATACATCACACTCACCCACACTTATTACAATTATGCCCTCGCACAGAGGGTCCAAAATAATATACAGTCCCGAATGAAAGAATAATACAGTCCAAATAATACAAATTCCTAATTAATTTACAAATTAACTAAGAAAAGAAAATACTGGCATGCAAGCCAGGGACTGCCTTGATTCTGCTCCGGATGATGGAATGATGCATGTTTGGGCTGCTTTGCGCGGAAATCCACTGGAATGCCCCAATTAGCCTCTGTTTTGCAATGATTCTTGAAAAGCGCGCCAAGCCTCGGAAGACCACTGATTCTTGATATGCTCCAACAGAGAGCAGGAAAGGGGCATAGCAATGTATTTTCACAAATATATGCATGTCTCGATCCTCATGCCACCAATCACGCATCTCGATGCATGATGGCCGAGGAGCCGAATTGCACAACTCAATATAGAATGAATGCACATGAAAGCTACAACAAAACCTAACTCCATCATGGATGATCCGGAGTGTCCGTGACTTGGGAATTGAGACACGTTCCGTCACTCGAAGTACGGAACGTACCTCGTTTCCCGTGCCCGAGCTAACTCCTATCCCGAACACGATGCAATATGCATGACATGCATGAAATGCAACTAAGATACAATCCTAACATACACAATGTTATGGAATGGCATACACGCTAGACGAGGTGATACACAACTGAGCATACACAATGCTATGGATGAAATGGCATACGCAATGCAGTATGGGCTTACACCAACATGATGATCCGGAGTGTCGGTGACTTGGGAATTGAGACACGTTCCGTCACTCGGAGTACGGAACGTACCTCGTTTCCCGTGCCCGGGCTAACTCCTATCCCGAACACGATGCAATATGCATGACATGCATGAAATGAAACTAAGATACAATCCTAACATACACAATGTTATGGAATGGCATACACGCTAGACGAGGTGATACACAACCGAGCATACACAATGCTATGGATGAAATGGCATACGCAATGCAGTATGGGCTTACACCAACATGAGAGAGCCTCAACCACACTCACATAGGAGGCCATCATATGAAAACAAGACATCTCGAAATGCATGCATGCGTGCGCGCAAATCGAGGACGGACCCTCAGGCACCGAAATGCTGCTCTAATGAGGCATGGCAAAGACATGGAATATAGTATGCAAACATGCAAAAACCAGTGGCAAGATGAGGGCATTGAAGCAAGTACCAAATGGGGGTCTCAAACAGTGTTGAACCCTTAAACAAACATGAAGAATGGCTCAAAAAAATGACCCTTTCAGTTAGGGTCGGAGCGTAAAACAGCAAGAAAATAGGCTAAGAAATTGTTGCAAAAATGAGCTAGAAAAGGGGGAAAATGAACTTACCCTTGAAGTCCAAACTTTTGCTTCCTTTTGGCTTGAGAAATGATGCCTCCTAGCTGCTGGAAAGCTCCCCAAGCTGCTGGAAATGGAGTGGTGGTGGTGGTGCTTGGCGGTGATGAAGAAATGAGGTTGGAACTTGAAGGAAATGAGAGAAATAGAGGGAGATCTCTATGTATGAGCCTTAAGCAATTTTTCCAACCCTTTCTCTAGAGCTGGGAGGCCAGCTATATGGACAAGAATGGGGCAAAAATGGAGGGAAAAAAGTGGAGGGAAATGGCATCAATTTTCCCTCCAAAAAAAGTTCCCTCCGGATGCAGTTTTTGGAGGGAAAACAATGCACAGCTGTAATGTACTCAGTGTAAGGAAGCTGGCCGGCTAGGTATCAAAGCTGCAGGTGGCCGGACGGCCACCCCCTATGGCCGGCCAGCCAAGGGGCAAAATGGTCCAAAAGAATTTCTGGCCAGCCACCCAATATTGGTGTCCTCACAGGTCTTCTCATCACAACCCTGTTGTTCAAAATTGGAAACTGCAAAACAGGAGAGAGAATAGGCCATTTTTAGGAGGGGTTCAAAAAGGTCAGGTGGAATTACTGGCCGGCCATATAATATTTGTGGCCTCCCAAGTGTGTACAACACGAATATGTGGTTTGGAGCTGAGGAAGGTGGCCTTAGGGTGGTCAACATTGACTTGGAAGTGAGAAAAACGGGCGTCGGAGGGCGCCGGAGGAATATAACTGGTTGCTGAGACAATTTCTGGCCTCCCACCCTTCAATGACCTTCCTGGTGATAAAACAGAGGTACCTGCCAAAATTGAACGAAAGCCGATGCAAAACGAATGCTCAGGGGCCAAAACACAGTTCGGGGTCCCGAAAACAGGCCGTTAAGCACCGAAAGTGGCATTCGACCACGAAGTGGGTCTCTCAGACCTCAGTGTCCCTCAAAAGGGAGTAAATAAGATGCATGCCAAAAATCGGAGCAATCGGAGATAGTTAGGCGGTCCCGAACCGAGGCACACGGCCTGACGGGTCCGAAAATCGGGAACCGGGCTCCGAAATGGACAAAATGGCCTACAGCCACAAAATGTAGCCCACGGCCACTGAGATATGGTCTACGGGACCTCTCCCTCCCCTCAGGAAAAGAAACAGAGAAAAACGAGTCTGGTTCGCAAACCGAGGCAAGGCCTAGGAGAAGGTTCGGAAGTCCAGAGGCGGGGCTCACGGCCGAGACTCTGAGACTTCTGAACGAGCACAATATGTAACATCACCGAGCGCTCAATCGGTGACGTCTGAGTCTTAAGGTCGGTCAAAAATGGGGTGTCTACAGTTGCCCCTCTTTGACAGAACTCGGAAGTCACAAGTGACGGGAGTGAATGTCAAAGCCCAGAGACGACCCATTTTTGACAAGGCCGAAGACTTAGACAATCATATAAGATGAACAGAGATATGCCCGCAGGCGGGGGCAAAATGCAAATGATATGCGGGAAGATTTTGAAAATTGGACTTATACGCTACGCGAAGCCGGTTTGAAGATTGGACTTATACGCTACGCGAAGCCGGTTTGAAGATTGGACTTATACGCTACGCGAAGCCGGTTTGAAAATTGGACTTATACGCTACACGAAGCCGGTTTGAAGATTGGACTTATACGCCACGCGAAGCCGGTTTGAAGATTGGACTTATACGCTACGCGAAGCCGGTTTGAAGATTGGACTTATACGCTACGCGAAGCCGGTTATCACTCATGATCATGCAAAGAGAGCTGTAATGAAGCAATTATGCAAGATAAATGCAACATTTTAAGCGAATGCTAGGCAAGCAAGTAAACTCGAACCAAACTATACCTCATGCAGAAAGGATGTAAGAAAATCATGGAATCTTCACGAACATGTACGATAGATACACAAAGTGAAGCGAGTGTGATGGTTACACTATATGAAGGAAAGTGTTATGGATACACTAGGTGAGTGTGTGATAGGTACACAAAGCGAATGTGATAGATACACAAAGTAGACATAGTGTGATAGATACAAAGCGAGTGTGTGTGATTGATACACAAAGTAGGCATAGTGTGATAGATACAAAGCGAGTGTGTGGTAGATACACTATATGAACAAAGTATGATTAATACACTAAATGAAGGAAGTGAGCAAAGTGTGATGGATACACAAAAAGTGAACACGAAGTGTGATCGATGCACTAAGTGAACAAGTGTGATGGATACACTAAAGGTGAACACGAAGTGTGATAGATGCACTTAGTGAACAAAGTATGATCGATATACTAAAGGTGAACACAAAGTGTGATAGATGCACTTAGTGAACAAGTATGATGGATATACTAAGAGCGAACACAAAGTGTGATAGATGCACTATGTGAACAGAGTGTGATCGATACACTAAAAGTGAACACAAAGTGTGATAGATGCACTTAGTGAACAAGTATGATGGATATACTAAAAGCGAACACAAAGTGTGATAGATGCACTATGTGAACAGAGTGTGATTGATACACTAAATGCGAACACGAAGTGTGATAGATGCACTTAGTGAACAAGTATGATGGATATACTAAAAGCGAACACAAAGTGTGATAGATACACTATGTGAACAGAGTGTGATTGATACACTAAATGCGAACACGAAGTGTGATAGATGCACTTAGTGAACAAGTATGATGGATATACTAAAAGCGAACACAAAGTGTGATAGATGCACTTAGTGAACAAGTATGATGGATATACTAAAAGCGAACACAAAGTGTGATAGATGCACTATGTGAACAGAGTGTGATTGATACACTAAATGCGAACACGAAGTGTGATAGATGCACTTAGTGAACAAGTATGATGGATATACTAAAAGCGAACACAAAGTGTGATAGATGCACTATGTGCACAGAGTGTGATTGATACACTAAATGCGAACACGAAGTGTGATAGATGCACTTAGTGAACAAGTATGATGGATATACTAAATCAATGAAGTGTGATTGATACACTGAAAGTGTGATACAGAAAATGAGAATGTGTGTGATAGATACACAAAATGAGTGAAGTGTGATTGATACACTGAGTAAGAGTGTAATAGATACACAAAAGTAACATGTGCGTGATAGATACACAAAATGAGAATGTGTGATAGATACACAAAGTGAGAATGTGTGTGAGAGATACACAAAATGAATGAAACGTAATTGATATACTAAGCGAATGAAGTGTGATTGATACACTAAGTGAATGAAGTGTGATTGATACACTAAGTGAATGATCTCAAATGGAACTTCTTTGAATGAACCGTACATACATATCGTGCATGACTGAGAAAGAAACTTGATAGGTACAATGCATTACAATGCATGATGCTTAAGGAAAGCAATAATGGACAAAGAGGTGCTTTAGAAAGCACCTTATGAGGTGAGTGGCGGTGAACCGCTCTACTCTCCGACGGGGATCTCCCCTCGTGCTCTTCGAACACTTACCTTCAACTCGCAGTACAAAGGCTCTGAAATGCTGACAAGTAACAACATATGCATGTAGGAGCTATGGCTGCTGCTTGTCTTCCTGATCATATTCACAACTTTCCCTATTCTCCAACGGGGTGACAGACTAGGTTGGTTCAGTATCCGAATTGAGGTGCATATGTGCTATCTCAACCTATGGGGCTTCCATAAAGATTTCAAGCCGGGGTATACCCCTGGGTATTTAAACCAGACTTTAGTCTCGGAAATCCCGAACCTTTACGTTCTAGGCATCGCCATTCGAACTCTAGTTTCCACCGTCGCAGTTGGTCTCCTAGGAACTCATTGCAAACACGCCAAGATGTCCCTGGCACGAAACGGTACTCGAGAGAGCACTTCTGATTGCCATTTTGGCTTGAAGCAGACTTGATCTTGAGCTTGAGGTAGAGGCACACTCATACTTCGGAGCATTGGCAAGACCTGAAGAGGTACACGAATACGATCTCGGAGCTTACTGAAGTCAAACAAACTCAGATGCCCGACATTTTCCTCTTTTGCTTTTGCTTTGCAGCCGGAACTCATAGCTTCAGATAGGTCCTGGTTTTACTGTTCTCACATGACTGGGTTGAACCCTGCGGTTTTATGAAAGAACAAATTCTGTTTTGCACAAATGTGGAGAACGGCACGCACTCGGAGCACAAAACGATTTTATTTTTGAAATTGAGAGATGAGTTTTCGACCAGGTATTGAGCCTACGACTGAACACAGCAAAACGACTCGACAAGGAAATAAAAGGCACACAACCTAGACACATCGAGTAACACTCGAACGACTCAAAACAAAATCGAGATAAACAAAAGACACGACACTCAGACGTGCACAGGGAGCCTGTTTCACCGGGTAGTGTTTCCCACCCTTTCCTTATTTGTGATTCTCACATCACTCGGCCCTCAAGCTCTGTTTTTCTGAAAAAGCCCTTTTTCACTTTTTCTCTCATCGCACATCTCTCTATTCTTCAATCTCTCATTTTTCATCCCTCCCCTGGGTGGTTGATGGATAAACAGGAAGTTGTGGGCTCTCGCCCCTAGCATGCTGCTAGATTCTCTTTCTTCCGCTCACAGTAGTGAATTCCTCCCATAGAAGGGTTGCACACAACTGGTGTGTAGCAAATCTGCAGCTACATCGGTTGATGATGATTTGCTGGGGAGTTTGGCGTGATCAGATTGTCCAGATGAGGGAATGGAATATCTTGCCCCATTCCAGTTCGTGCTTCGCACTTGCTTGATACCTCGTTGCTTGGAGGGTGAAGAGCTTTCAGCCTTTGTTGTTAGCTTCAGTTGTGCCCTTTTCTGGCAAGTAGAGTGCCCTTTCTGGCAAGTGCGTTGATAAAGGGGAAAAGACAGAACTTGACTCAACTGTGCCCCTAGTTCATCATTTTGACCATTTTTTTTTTGCTTTTGCTAAAAATTTTGACCACATGAGAGTTAGATTAACATGCTTGTTCAATTTTTGATTTGAAATCATGCAAGTCAGGCTATGAGCACTGAAAATTTTCCTTTTTTGGGTCCAAGAAATGGTCCAGTTTTAGAAAATGGATAATTTTCGAGAGAATTAGTCAACCTCAGTAAAAATTCTCAAAAACTATTTTTGCAAACGGCCACTTGCTCAACGAGCATGAAACCTACTCCTGAGATGCACAACCTCGGATCCAAAGGAAAACTGCCCCGTGCTGAAGAGAGCTGCATGGCAACGGAAAGTTGCCCCTTGTTTGAATGGCACTGCGGCGCATTGAATGGCAACGGAAAGTTGCCCCTTGTTTGAATGGCACCGCAGCGCATTGAATAGCAACGGAAAGTTGCCCCTTGTTTGAATGGCACCGCCGCGCATTGTGGGCAACGGAAAGTTGCCCCTTGTCTGAATGGCACCGCAGCGCGTTGTAGTCAGTCCTCAGACAACCAAATCCTCAGATACAGAGAAGACAAAGATGACTAGAACCATCGCATGGACACAATCGAATTTGAATTGTTTTACGGCTGGACTTCAGAATGAAGTTGCCTACGTATCCCAAAGATGGGAATCAAGCCTTACGTAGTTCGGGGTTAAGGTACACTCGGGTATTTAACCTCTCCTTTTATGCTCTAACTTTTGCCAAGGCGCCCGTTGCAGGTTTTCAACCTTGCGAGCTTTGTTCTTCTTTCTTTCTTTTTCATTTTTTTCTTCTCTCTTTTTTTTCTCTTTTCTTTTTTTTTCTTTTTTTCTTTTTTTCTTTTCTTTTCTTCTTTTTTTTCTTTTGCTTTTTGTATATACTTTTCTTGCTCTAACTTTTGCCTGGGTCGCCCTTTCCGGTTTTCGGCCCAGCGAGCCTCTCAAAGGGTAAAAGTGTAACAAGTCCATGCCAAATGGTTTTAGGATCTCGAAGCCATCCGTATCCAAGAGAGTGGCTGTTGATTTGCAAGAGGACTCATCTTCAGCTCTTCGAGCATGTTTGATATCTTTGCCCCTAGTTCGAAGGGTACTTCTGTTCTAGCTTTGCAAGCTTCTTCTAATCTTCTGATCTTCTTGATCTGACTTTCCTGGCCTCTTGTTCGAGGGCTGCTTCAAATCTGGCCACACAGGCCTCACGTCATAGTTGACCGTTGAACCTTCTGAATTCAAGTTCAAGGTTTGGAAGCAAAGGGGTTGAGTCTCGAGGCTGAGAGCGATCCTAGGCTGCACAATCTCAAAAGCGATTCCACACAGGTCTTCGCAGGACAGCGCAAAACATTTTGTTTTTGAAAATTTTTAAGAAAGCGACAAACCACTCGCGCTGAAGATAGTGTGAAACCAGTCTGGATCAAGCCAGGGTCCTTCTCAGTACTCACGCTAACAAGCATGATTTTATTCATTAATGGCTTAGCACGCCTTTCTTTCTCTCAATTGATCAAATTTTTACAAAACCCGAGGAATTCCTTCCTCTTCGTTTTCATCGCAGTGTTCAAAAGGTTTTGAAAAACTCAGGTCATTATAATGACTTCAAGGCACAGAAAAGACAGAGTTCTTAGTCAAATACTGCCATTTCATTCAGAACTTCCAGCATAACTGGCACAAGGCAGAAGCAAATGCGAGAGCGTGAAAATTACTGCTGTTTCATTCAAAATTTGCTGGCACAACTGGCTTCCCGACAGAAACAGACTCAAAACAAAACGAAAAGACAAACACAAAACAAAATGGTGATGCCCGAGGTAACACCCCCCCGGTATCACCCGACCTTTGTACAACAGGACTGACTCGATACAACAAGACAGACCCTTAGTCCAAAAAAACCGACTCAAGACAAAGAGATAGACTCAAAACAAACTACAGAACTGACTCAACACCCAAGTCAGGAACTTCAAAACTAGCATTCGCAAATGCTCAGAACAGTACGTGCCATTTCCACGTCTGGAGTAAACCGAGTGCCGCCCGCAGGTGGTTCGTCCCTCGATCACATAGTCACCTTATCCCCCACAAGTTCACTGATCAAGTGCCGATAGACTTTGTAGGACCTGGTGCAGCAATGACCCCATTGTCAAATAGATCTTGTACATCATGGCGCAGACGAAAGCAACTGTCGGTGTCATGACCGGTTTGCTGATGGTAGGCACAGTATTTAGTCTGGTCATGCTTTGCAGGGATAGGATCGGGTAGGGGCCGTTGTTCCAACGGTTTCAGATGTCCTTTCCGGAGTAAGACTTCTAGAGCCTTTGACAAAGGCATATGAAGTGGAGTGAAAACCCTCTTGACTCGGGGTGGATATTTGGCCGTCTGTGAGCTACTTCCGGACGCACCGGTGAATGGAGTAGCCCTTTTTGATGTGGTGGTGTGACCATGCCCACTTCAGAAGATCTTGCAGTTGCATCACACGCTGGTGGTCGCATTCGAACTGCGGGAAAACGCCCGCCTAGGCTGCTCTTTCTCCTGGTCAATAAGGCCCTGCTTCATGGCATCCTCGATCTGTACTCCCATCTCATGCAAATCTGAAAAGGTAGGGAAGGGGAGCACGATCATTTTCTGCATTAGTTTGGGCTGGAGGTTGCGCACAACCATCCGTATTTGATCCTTATCCGTTGGCCTAATGGTCATCATTGAGGCCTTGGCCCTCCAGCGGGTTACAAAGTTAGAGAAGCCTCTTTCGGCTCTTGCCTGGTCGTCTCGAGATCACGGGTTGTATCTCGATCTGGGTATTGTATGAATATTGTGCGACGAAGGCCTCGGCCATCTCCTCCCAGCTTCGTTTCACTGAATCCTCCAATTTGGCGTACCAGATGGCCGTAACACCCGACAGGGTCCTGCCAAAAAGGGAGAGCTTCTGTAATCTTGTCAAGCCCATCGGGCGCAGAACATCTGAAAACAAACTCAAGTGGACCATGGGATCTCCTGACCCGTCAAAACGGTCGATGTGAGGCATCTTGAACCTGTCCGGCAGTGTCACAATTGCGTCGGTGTACCCGTCCTCAATGTCCGGGATGGACTTTACCCCCTGGGATTTCTTGAACAACTTCTCAAGCTTGCTCAATTTCAACACTATAGGGTCGGCCTCAGTCTCGAAGGGTGAGTCCAGTAGATTGGTAGGTGTTTTGGACAGCTGGGGTAAGATCGGGGGCGGAGCTGCCCCTGCAGGAATGTCTGTACCCTCCTGGGTATTCTGAACATTCGTCGTTTCCCCGGGTGCGGGAGCTCCTGCTGGAGAAGGAACTTGTTGGGAAGCAGACGCGCCGCTTTGCTGTTGCAACCTGCTGATGAGCTCAGCCTGCTGAGCCATGATTGCAGCCTGCTGCTTGGAAAATTCCGCTTGGCGGACAGCGTCTGGCTGCATGAGTTTCATACTTTCTTGCATCTGACGCATCATTGCCTCCATCCCTGACGTGTTCTGCTGATCCATCTAACTGACCATATCTATCCCTGCAGTAGAAACTGAGACCTCAACCTGACTGTTCACTGGCGGGGTGGATAAGGGCTACTGATCTGGTAACTGGTGATCTGTGCTTGATTGGCCCTTTTACCCTGCCTCTGGCAAAGGAACACTGATGGCCCTTGAACTGAATCTCTGACCTGACAAAGTCTATCAGCACAAGTTCGATGAACCTCGGGGGATATCGGAGCCCTCTGAAGCTATGGTTCCCAGACTACCCTAGCAAAAGAGAAAACATGCAGCATCTCAGCCTGATTTCACCAGAACAGATACGAACAAAGCTGAATGAGTGTGCTCTCTACTAAATTCTGCCCAGAATTCTGTCTCAAATCTGATACCCTCGGGTAGAACTGAACCCCAAAATATTGAACTGGTGCCCGCAGGCCTGATGCCCAAACTCATAAACTGATACATGCATTCCCTGTAGAGACGCACTCTAACAAGCACATAACAGATAAGTGAGAGCCAAAACACCCCTATGTTGGGGTAGGGTTTCCCTGTCCTATTTTGTCAGGAGCTAGGGTTTCACTACGCACGCAGCGGCTTCAAACAACCTATAAACGGGTAAGCAACCTGTCCTAGTTTGGAATGGTCACTATGGATCCGAATATGCACTAGGTCGAATGGTCAAAAAGGATGCCCCGGTAAAACCGGGGTTTGTGTTCCCATACTGGCAGAGCCCACAACCGGTCAGCCTTATGGTCATGCCTTGACAAGACAAGCCTCCGGCAAACCGTTCAGGAATAGCAGATGGCAAACACGGTGTCCTAGGCGCACCAATGCAAATGCAATGCAAAAAACACACAAGTGTAGTCAAAAACAGATATCATGAGTTCGAGTCAAGTTCTCTAAATCCCCAGCAGAGTCGCCAGAAACTGTAGACGTCCCCGAACGCCCCGGGAGGGTTAAGTCCCGTTTCGTTCATATTGGGGTCACTACAGTTCAAGGACTCAAATGTCACGGTTCTTAATCTTGAACCAAAGAGTCCAAATCCGGCAAATCATTTTGAAAACAGATTTTTTGAAAGAAGTGCCAAACATGGACTGCTTTGCCAGATACAGAGTCGCCACCTAAATATTTTATTTTTGGGAAATTTAGGAAACCCTGACTCGGTGCCAAAGCCACGTGTCCGTCATCACCAAAGTTGCCTCGGCTCGGGAACTTGGGTACGATTGGGGAAGGTCACTTCGTGAGCACCCCCGCTCGCCCGGTCAAAGACTGGCCTCTACTAACCATGATATCTTTTTTTGAAAACATTGTGCGTTCTTATTCCGGTTATTAGCCTAGGTTACTATGTGATGCGCACAGCATACAAGTATAGACTGAGTCGCCTGAATTGGAACAAAATATTTCATGTTTGTTTGTTTGCAAATGGTTTGATGGTGCTACCCGCAGGTAGGCTAAGACGTGGATTTGCCACCCTCGGGTGGGCTTAGAAAACATGATTTTGCCACTATCTAGTGGGCTTAAAACAAACATTTGATGAATTGTCCACTCCAAGTAACCCAACCTCCACCCACAGGCATTCAAGGCAGTTATATCACATAAGCAATAGCCTCATGGTAAGCATGCTATCATGGCAGTCACTCACACGTGCAAGGATGCTAAAGCATAAAACTCACCGAGTACTCCAAGCCAAAACAGAAACTCATTAGAAATCATGCATGATCCTAATATACAGATGCCTAATGCAACACATGCAAAATGCAACTATAGCAGGCTCGGCTATTCTAAACATGGCATATGGAATGCTACAGCTATCATGTATTCAACTTGGAATTGAAATACAAATGCAGTTTGTATGATGCGCCGAGCCCGGTGCGTGCAAAACAGATGAATGATGCAAACATGCTGTCATACTGTATGCTAATTAAATATGCCCTAATCTAACCATCATAAGCAGGTAAATAAAAGGGAAGAAAGACGTGGGGTTGGAAGACATACATCACACTCACCCACACTTATTACAATTATGCCCTCGCACAGAGGGTCCAAAAAATATACAGTCCGAATGAAAGAATAGTACAGTCCAAATAATACAAATTCCTAATTAATTACAAATTAACTAAGAAAAAAGACTGGCATGCAAGCCAGGGACTGCCTTGATTCTGCTCCGGATGATGAATGATGCATGTTTGGGCTGCTTTGCGCGGAAATCCACTGGAATGCCCCAATTAGCCTCTGTTTGCAATGATTCTTGAAAAGCGCGCCAAGCCTCGAAGACCACTGATTCTTGATATGCTGCAACAGAGAGCAGGAAAGGGGCATAGCAATGTATTTTCACAAATATATGCATGTCTCGATCCTCGTGCCACCAATCACGCATCTCGATGCATGATGGCCGAGGAGCCGAATTGCACAACTCAATATAGAATGAATGCACATGAAAGCTACAACAAAACCTAACTCCATCATGGATGATCCGGAGTGTCGGTGACTTGGGAATTGAGACACGTTCCGTCACTCGGAGTACGGAACGTACCTCGTTTCCCGTGCCCGGGCTAACTCCTATCCCGAACACGATGCAATATGCATGACATGCATGAAATGCAACTAAGATACAATCCTAACATACACAATGTTATGGAATGGCATACACGCTAGACGAGGTGATACACAACCGAGCATACACAATGCTATGGATGAAATGGCATACGCAATGCAGTATGGGCTTACACCAACATGATGATCCGGAGTGTCGGTGACTTGGGAATTGAGACACGTTCGTCACTCGGAGTACGGAACGTACCTCGTTTCCCGTGCCCGGGCTAACTCCTATCCCGAACACGATGCAATATGCATGACATGCATGAAATGCAACTAAGATAATCCTAACATACACAATGTTATGGAATGGCATACACGCTAGACGAGGTGATACACAACCGAGCATACACAATGCTATGGATGAAATGGCATACGCAATGCAGTATGGGCTTACACCAACATGAGAGAGCCTCAGCCACACTCACATAGGAGGCCATCAGATGAAAACAAGACATCTCGAAATGCATGCTGCGTGCGCGCAAATCGAGAACGGACCCTCAGGCACCGAAATGCTGCTCTAATGAGGCATGGCAAAGACATGGAATATAGTATGAAAACATGCAAAAACCAGTGGCAAGATGAGGGGGGAAAACAGCCCCGAAACCCGGTAAAACGAAACCCAATGCATGGAATGATCCCGAAATGCGACATTAGGCACCCGAAATGACTTGTAGCTATACAATATATGCATAATTTGAATATGACATGAAAAATCAGAAGCAAGGAAGCCCCAAAACTAGTATTTTTACAGTACAAAACATGGCCAAACAGCAATCACAAGTAGGGCTAAAATGGCATACAAAAATGGCCCCGCAAGGGAGGCAATGAAGCAAGTGATAGATGCAAAGCCCAAATGGCAAAGACCCTTCTAAAAAATGAATAAGGCCTAAAATCATGCTGTTTTTCAGTAGATGACAACCCCCAAAAATATACAAACATGCTAAAAATGCCATGCAAGAAGTAGGCCAACAAGAGGCTATAACATGAGGTATACAAATCATTCACCAAACAGCCAAACCCTTAATGAGATATGTCCAGGGGGTCAAAATATGGCCATTTTCAGTTCTGATCATGGCTTAAAAACAGAAGCAAGATAGGCTAACAAAGCATGCAAAAATGGGGGCCAAAGAGGGGTGTAAGGGTAAGTGCTACATGGAGACCCCCAAAGTGTTGACCCTTTACAATGTTGTAGAGGGGCTCAAAATAGCCAACTTACAGTTTATCATGCCTCAAAAAAGACTACACACAGGCTAGAAATACCATGCAAAATAATGGCATACAAGAGGGCATTGAAGCAAGTACCAAATGGGGGTCTCAAATAGTGTTGAACCCTTAAACAAACATGAAGAATGGCTCAAAAAAATGACCCTTTCAGTTAGGGTCGGAGCCCAAAACAGCAAGAAAATAGGCTAAGAAATTGTTGCAAAAATGAGCTAGAAAAGGGGAAAATGAACTTACCCTTGAAGTCCAAACTTTTGCTTCCTTTTGGCTTGAGAAATGATGCCTCCTAGCTGCTGGAAAGCTCCCCAAGCTGCTGGAAATGGAGTGGTGGTGGTGGTGCTTGGCGGTGATGAAGAAATGAGGTTGGAACTTGAAGGAAATGAGAGAAATGGAGGGAGATCTCTATGTATGAGCCTTAAGCAATTTTTCCAACCCTTTCTCTAGAGCTGGGAGGCAGCTATATGGACAAGAATGGGGCAAAAATGGAGGGAAAAAAGTGGAGGGAAATGGCATCAATTTTCCCTCCAAAAAAGTTCCCTCCGGATGCAGTTTTTGGAGGGAAAACAATGCACAGCTGTAATGTACTCAGTGTAAGGAAGCTGGCCGGCTGGTATCAAAGCTGCAGGTGGCCGGCCGGCCACCCCCTATGGCCGGCCGGCCAAGGGACAAAATGGTCCAAAAGAATTTCTGGCCAGCCACCCAATATTGGTGTCCTCCCAGGTCTTCTCATCACAACCCTGTTGTTCAAAATTGGAAACTGCAAAACAGGAGAGAGAATAGGCCATTTTTAGGAGGGGTTCAAAAAGGTCAGGTGGAATTACTGGCCGGCCATATAATATTTGTGGCCTCCCAAGTGTGTACAACACGAATATGTGGTTGGAGCTGAGGAAGGTGGCCTTAGGTGGTCAACATTGACTTGGAAGTGAGAAAAACGGGTGTCGGAGGGCGCCGGAGGAATATAACTGGTTGTTGAGACAATTTCTGGCCTCCCACCCTTCAATGACCTTCCTGGTGATAAAACAGAGGTACCTGCCAAAATTGAACGAAAGCCGATGCAAAACGAATGCTCAGGGGCCAAAACACGCAGTTCGGGGTCCCGAAAACAGGCCGTTAAGCACCGAAAGTGGCATTCGACCACGAAGTGGGTCTCTCAGACCTCAGTGTCCCTCAAAAGGGAGTAAATAAGATGCATGCCAAAAATCGGAGCAATCGGAGATAGTTAGGCGGTCCCGAACCGAGGCACACGGCCTGACGGGTCCGAAAATCGGGAACCGGGCTCCGAAATGGACAAAATGGCCTACAGCCACAAAATGTAGCCCACGGCCACTGAGATATGGTCTATGGGACCTCTCCCTCCCCTCAGGAAAAGAAACAGAGAAAACGAGTCTGGTTCGCAAACCGAGGCAAGGCCTAGGAGAAGGTTCGGAAGTCCAGAAGCGGGGCTCACGCGCCGAGACTCTGAGACTTCTGAACGAGCACAATATGTAACATCAGAGCGCTCAATCGGTGACGTCTGAGTTTTAAGGTCGGTCAAAAATGGGGTGTCTACAGTTGCCCCTCTTTGACAGAACTCGGAAGTCACAAGTGACGGGATGAATGTCAAAGCCCAGAGACGACCCATTTTTGACAAGGCCGAAGACTTAGACAATCATACAAGATGAACAGAGATATGCCCGCAGGCGGGGGCAAATGCAAATGATATGCGGGAAGATTTTGAAAATTGGACTTATACGCTACGCGAAGCCGGTTTGAAGATTGGACTTATACGCTACGCGAAGCCGGTTTGAAGATTGGACTTATACGCTACGCGAGCCGGTTTGAAATTGGACTTATACGCTACGCGAAGCCGGTTTGAAGATTGGACTTATACGCTACGCGAAGCCGGTTTGAAGATTGGACTTATACGCTACGCGAAGCCGGTTATCACTCATGATCATGCAAAGAGAGCTGTAATGAAAGCAATTATGCAAGATAAATGCAACATTTTAAGCGAATGCTGGGCAAGCAAGTAAACTCGAAACCAAACTATACCTCAATGCAGAAAGGATGTAAGAAAATCATGGAATCTTCACGAACATGTACGATAGATACACAAAGTGAAGCGAGTGTGATGGATACACTATAGAAGGAAAGTGTTATGGATACACTAGGTGAGTGTGTGATAGATACACAAAGCGAACGTGTGATAGATACACAAAGTAGACATAGTGTGATAGATACAAAGCGAGTGTGTGTGATTGATACACAAAGTAGGCATAGTGTGATAGATACAAAGCGAGTGTGTGGTAGATACACTATATGAACAAAGCATGATTAATACACTAAATGAAGAAGTGAGCAAAGTGTGATGGATACACAAAAAGTGAACACGAAGTGTGATCGATGCACTAAGTGAACAAGTGTGATGGATACACTAAAGGTGAACACGAAGTGTGATAGATGCACTTAGTGAACAAAGTATGATCGATATACTAAAGGTGAACACAAGTGTGATAGATGCACTTAGTGAACAAGTATGATGGATATACTAAGAGCGAACACAAAGTGTGATAGATGCACTATGTGAACAGAGTGTGATCGATACACTAAAAGTTAACACAAAGTGTGATAGATGCACTTAGTGAACAAGTATGATGGATATACTAAAAGCGAACACAAAGTGTGATAGATGCACTATGTGAACAGAGTGTGATTGATACACTAAATGCGAACACGAAGTGTGATAGATGCACTTAGTGAACAAGTATGATGGATATACTAAAAGCGAAAGTGTGATAAATACACTATGTGAACAGAGTGTGATTGATACACTAAATGCGAACACGAAGTGTGATAGATGCACTTAGTGAACAAGTATGATGGATATACTAAAAGCGAACACAAAGTGTGATAGATGCACTTAGTGAACAAGTATGATGGATATACTAAAAGCGAACACAAAGTGTGATAGATGCACTATGTGAACAGAGTGTGATTGATACACTAAATGCGAACACGAAGTGTGATAGATGACTTAGTGAACAGTATGATGGATATACTAAAAGCGAACACAAAGTGTGATAGATGCACTATGTGCACAGAGTGTGATTGATATACTAAATGCGAACACGAAGTGTGATAAATGCACTTAGTGAACAAGTATGATGGATACTAAATCAATGAAGTGTGATTGATACACTGAAAGTGTGATACAGAAAATGAGAATGTGTGTGATAGATACACAAAATGAGTGAAGTGTGATTGATACACTGAGTAAGAGTGTAATAGATACACAAAAGTAAACATGTGCGTGATAGATACACAAAATGAGAATGTGTGATAGATACACAAAAGTGAGAATGTGTGTGAGAGATACACAAAATGAATGAAACGTAATTGATATACTAAGCGAATGAAGTGTGATTGATACACTAAGTGAATGAAGTGTGATTGAGACACTAAGTGAATGATCTCAAATGGAACTTCTTTGAATGAACCGTACATACGATATCGTGCATGACTGAGAAAGAAACTTGATAAGTACAATGCATTACAATGCATGATGCTTAAGGAAAGCAATGAATGGACAAAGAGGTGCTTTAGAAAGCACCTTATGAGGTGAGTGGCGGTGAACCGCTCTACTCTGACGGGGATCTCCCCTCGTGCTCTTCGAACACTTACCTTCAACTCGCAGTACAAAGGCTCTGAAATGCTGACAAGTAACAACATATGCATGTAGGAGCTATGGCTGCTGCTTGTCTTCCTGATCATATTCACAACTTTCCCTATTCTCCAACGGGGTGACAGACTAGGTTGGTTCAGTATCCGGAATTGAGGTGCATATGTGCTATCTCAACCTATGGGGCTTCCATAAAGATTTCAAGCCGGGGGTATACCCCTGGGTATTTAAACCAGACTTTAGTCTCGGAAATCCCGAACCTTTACGTTCTAGGCATCGGCCATTCGAACTCTAGTTTCCACCGTCGCAGTTGGTCTCCTAGGAACTCATTGCAAACACGGCCAAGATGTCCCTGGCACGAAACGGTACTCGAGGAGAGCACTTCTGATTGCCATTTTGGCTTGAAGCAGACTTGATCTTGAGCTTGAGGTAGAGGCACACTCATACTTTGGAGCATTGGCAAGACCTGAAGAGGTACACACGAAATACGATCTCGGAGCTTACTGAAGTCAGAACAAACTCAGATGCCCGACATTTTCCTCTTTTGCTTTTGCTTTGCAGCCCAGAACTCATAGCTTCAGATAGGTCCTGGTTTTACTGTTCTCACATGATCTGGGTTGAACCCTGCGGTTTTATGAAAGAACAAATTCTGTTTTGCACAAATGTGGAGAACGGCACAGCACTCGGAGCACAAAACGATTTTATTTTTGAAATTGAGAGATGAGTTTTCGACCAAGTATTGAGCCTACGACTAAACACTGCAAAACGACTCGACACGGAAATAAAAGGCACACAACCTAGACACATCGAGTAACACTCGAGACGACTCAAAACAAGAATCGAGACAAACAAAAGACACGACACTCAGACGTGCACAGGGAGCCTGTTTCACCGGGTAGTGTTTCCCACCCTTCCTTATTTGTGATTCTCACATCACTCGGCCCTCAGGCTCTGTTTTTCTGAAAAAGCCCTTTTTTCACTTTTTCTCTCATCGCACATCTCTCTATTCTTCAATCTCTCATTTTTCAATCCCTCCCCTGGGTGGTTGATGGATAAACAGGAAGTTGCGGGCTCTCGCCCCTAGCATGCTGCTAGATTCTCTTTTTCCGCTCACAGCTAGTGAATTCCTCCCATAGAAGGGTTGCACCACAACTGGATGTGTAGCAAATCTGCAGCTAACATCGGTTGATGATGATTTGCTGGGGAGTTTGGTCGTGATCAGATTTGTCCAGATGAGGGAATGGAATATCTTGCCCCAATCCAGCTCGTGCTTCGCACTTCGCTTGATACCTCGTTGCTTGGAGGGTGAGAGAGCTTTCAGCCATTTGTTGTTAGCTTCAGTTGTGCCCTTTTCTGGCAAGTAGAGTGCCCTTTCTGGCAAGTGCGTTGATAAAGGGGAAAAGACAGGGAACTTGACTCAACTGTGCCCCTAGTTCATCATTTTGACCATTTTTTATTTTTGAGCTTTTGCTAAAGTAATTTTGACCGACATGAGAGTTAGATTATCATGCTTGTTCAATTTTTGATTTGAAATCATGCAAGTCAGGCTATGAGCACTGAAAATTTTCCTTTTTTGGGTCCAAGAAATGGTCCAATTTTAGAAAAATGGGATAATTTTCGAGAGAATTAGTCAACCTCAGTAAAAATTCTCAAAAACTATTTTTGCAAACGACCACTTGCTGAACGAGCATGAAACCTACTCCTGAGATGCACAATCTCGGATCCAAAGGAAAACTGCCCCGTGCATGAAGAGAGCTGTATGGCAACGGAAAGTTTCCCCTTGTTTGAATGGCACTGCGGCGCATTGAATGGCAACGGAAAGTTGCCCCTTGTTTGAATGGCACCGCAGCGCATTGAATAGTAACGGAAAGTTGCCCCTTGTTTGATGGCACCGCCGCGCATTGAATGGCAACGGAAAGTTGCCCCTTGTTTGAATGGCACCGCAGTTGTAGTCAGTCCTCAGAGACAACCAAATCCTCAGATACAGAGAAGACAAAGATGACAGAACCATCGCATGGACACAATCAATTTGAATGTTTTACGGCTGGACTTCAGAATGAAGTTGCCTACGTATCCCAAAGATGGGAATCAAGCCTTACGTAGTTCGGGGTTAAGGTACACTCGGGTATTTAACCTCTCCTTTTATGCTCTAACTTTTGCCAAGGCGCCCGTTGCAGGTTTTCAACCTTGCGAGCTTTGTTCTTCTTTCTTTTCATTTTCTTTTCTTCTCTCTTTTTTTTTTCTCTTTCTTCTTTTTTCTTTTTTTTTTCTTTTTTTTCTTTTTTCTCTTTCTTCTTTTTTTTTTTTGCTTTTTGTATATCTTTTCTTGCTCTAACTTTTGCCTGGGTCGCCCTTCCGGGTTTTCGGCCCAGCGAGCCTCTCAAAGGGTAAAAGTGTAACAAGTCCATGCCAAATGGTTTAGGATTCGAAGCCATCCGTATCCAGAGAGTGGCTGTTGATTTGCAAGAGGACTCATCTTCGGCTCTTCGAGCACATCGGACATTTTGCCCCTAGTTCGAAGGGTACTTCTGTTCTAGCTTTGCAAGCTTCTTCTGATCTTCTGATCTTCTTGATCTGACTTTCCTGGCCTCTTGTTCGAGGGCTGCTTCAAATCTGGCCACACAGGCCTCACAGTAGTTGACCGTTGAACATTCTGAATTCAAGTTCAAGGTTTGGAAGCAAAGGGGTTGAGTCTCGAGGCTGAGAGCGATCCTAGGCTGCACAATCTCAAGAGCGATTCCACACAGGTCTTCGCAGGACCGCGCAAAACATTTTTTTGAAAATTTTTAAGAAAGCGACAAATCGCTCGCGCTGAAGATAGTGTGAAACCAGTCTGGATCAAGCCAGGGTCCTTCTCAGTACTCACACTAACAAGCATGATTTCATTCATTAAGGGCTTAGCACGCCTCTCTTTCTCTCAATTGATCAAATTTTTCAAAACCCGAGGAATTCCTTCCTCTTCGTTTTCACCGCAGTGTTCAAAAAGTTTTGAAAAACTCAGGTCATTAAATGACTTCAAGGCACAGAAAAGACAGGTTCTTAGTCAAATACTGCCATTTCATTCAAATTCCAGCAAACTGGCACAAGGCAGAAGCAAATGCGAGAGCGTGAAAAACTGCTGTTTCATTCAAAATCTGTGGCACAACTGGCTCCCGGCAGAAACAGACTCAAAACAAAACGAAAAGACAAACACAAAACAAAATGGTGATGCCCGAGGTAACACCCCCCGGAATCACCCGACCTTTGTACAACAGGACTGACTCGATACAACAAGACAGACCCTTAATCAAAAAACTGACTCAAAACAAAGAGATAGACTCAAAACAAACAACAGACTGACTCAATACCCAAGTCAGAATTCAAAACTAGCATTCGCAAATGCTCAAACAGTGCGTGCCATTCCACGTCTGGAGTAAACGAGTGCCGCCCGCAGGTGGTTCATCCCTCGATCACATAGTCACCTTATCCCCCACAAGTTCACTGATCAAGTGCCGATAGACTTTGCAGGACCTGGTGCGCAATGACCCCTTGTCAAAAGATCTTGTACATCATGGCGCAGACGAAAGCAACTGTCGGTGTCATGACCGGTTTGCTGATGGTAGGCACAGTATTTAGTCTGGTCATGCTTTGCAGGGATAGGATCGGGTAGGGCCGTTGTTCCAACGGTTTCAGATGTCCTTTCCGGAGTAAGACCTCTAGAGCCTTTGACAAAGGCATATGAAGTGGAGTGAAAACCCTCTTGACTCGGGGTGGATATTTGGCCGTCTGTGAGTACTCCGGACGCACCGGTGAATGGGTAGCCTTTTTGATGTGGTGGTGTGACCATGCCCACTTCAGAAGATCTTGCAGCTGCATCACCGCTGGTGGTCGCATTCGAACTGCGGGAAAACGCCCGCCTAGGCTGCTCTTTCCTGGTCAATAAGGCCCTGCTTCATGGCATCCTCGATCTGTACTCCCATCTCATGCAAATCTGAAAAGGTAGGGAAGGGGAGCACGATCATTTTCTGCATTAGTTTGGGCTGGAGGTTGCGCACAACCATCCGTATTTGATCCTTATCCGTTGGCCTAATGGTCATCATTGAGGCCTTGGCCCTCCAGCGGGCTACAAAGTCAGAGAAGCCTCTTTCGGCTCTTGCCTGGTCGTCTCGAGATCACGGGTTGTATCTCGATTGGGTATTGTATGAATATTGTGCGACGAAGGCCTCGGCCATCTCCTCCCAGCTTCGTTTCACTGAATCCTCCAATTTGGCGTACCAGATGGCCGCAATACCCGACAGGGTCCTGCCAAAAAGGGAGAGCTTCTGTAATCTTGTCAAGCCCATCGGGCGCAGAACATCTGAAAACAAACTCAGGTGGACCATGGGATCTCCTGACCCGTCAAAACGGTCGATGTGAGGCATCTTGAACCTGTCCGGCAGTGTCACAGCGTCGGTGTACCCGTCCTCAATGTCCGGGATGGACTTTACCCCTGGGATTTCTTGAACAACTTCTCAAGCTTGCTCAATTTCAACGCTAGGGTCGACCTCAACTCGAAGGGAGTCCAGTAGATTGGTAGGTGTTTTGGACAGCTGGGGTAAAATTGGGGGCGGAGCTGCCCTGGGAATGTCCGTACCCTCCTGGATTCTGAACATTCGTCGTCTCCGGTGCGGAGCTCCTGCTGGAGGAGGAACTTGTTGGGAAGCAGACGCGCCGCTTTGCTGTTGCAACCTGCTGATGAGCTCAGCCTGCTGAGCCATGATTGCAGCCTGCTGCTTGGAAAATTCCGCTTGGCGGACAGCGTCTTGCTGCATGAGTTTCATACTTTCTTGCATCTGACGCATCATTGCCTCCATCCCTGACGTGTTCTGCTGATCCATCTAACTGACCGGTATCTATCCCTGCAGTAGAAACTGAGACCTCAGCCTGACTGTTCACTGGTGGGGTGGATAAGGGACTGATCTGGTAACTGGTGATCTGTGCTGACTGGCCCTTTTACCCTGCCTCTGGCAAAGGAACACTGATTGCCCTTGAACTGAATCTCTGACCTGACAAAGTCTATCAGCACAAGTTCGATGACCCGGGGGATATCGGAGCCTCTGAAGCTATGGTTCCCAGACTACCTAGCAAAAGAGAAAACATGCAGCATCTCAGCCTGATTTCACCAAACAGATACGAGCAAAGTGAATGAGTGTGCCTCTACTGAATTCTGCCCAAATTCTGCCTCAAATCTGATACCCTCAGGTAAACTGAATCCCAAAATACTGAACCCTGATGCCCAAACTTAAACTGATACATGCATTCCTGTAGAGACGCACTCTAAAAGCACATAACAGAAAGTGAGAGCCAAAACACCCCTATGTTGGGGTAGGGTTTCCCTGTCCTATTTTGTCAGGAGCTAGGGTTTCACTACGCACGCAGCGGTTTCAAACAACCTATAAACGGGTAAGCAACCTGTCCTAGTTTGGAATGGTCACTATGGATCCGAATATGCACTAGGTCGAATGGTCAAAAAGGGTGCCCCGGTAAAACCGGGGTTTGTGTTCCCATACTGGCAGAGCCCAACCGGTCAGCCTTATGGTCATGCCTTGACAAGACAAGCCTCCGGCAAACCGTTCAGGAATAGCAGATGGCAAACACGGTGTCCTAGGCGCACCAATGCAAATGCAATGCAAAGAAACACACAAGTGTAGTCAAAACAGATATCATGAGTTCGAGTCAAGTTCTCTAAATCCCCAGCAGAGTCGCCAGAAACTGTAGACGTCCCCGAACGCCCCGGGAGGGTTAAGTCCCGTTCGTTCATATTGGGGTCACTACAGTTCAAGGACTCAAATGTCACGGTTCTTAATCTTGAACCAAAGAGTCCAAATCCGGCAAATCGTTTTGAAAACAGATTTTTTGAAAGAAGTGCCAAACATGGACTGCTTTGCCAGATACAGAGTCGCCACCTAAATATTTTATTTTGGGAAATTTAGGAAACCCTGACTCGGTGCCAAAGGCCACGTGTCCGTCATCACCAAAGTTGCCTCGGCTCGGGAACTTGGGTACGATTGGGGAAGGTCACTTCGTGAGCACCCCCGCTCGCCCGGTCAAAGACCGGCCTCTACTAACCATGATATCTATTTTTGAAAACATTGTGCGTTCTTATTCCGGTTATTAGCCTAGGTTACTATGTGATGCGCACAGCATACAAGTATAGACTGAGTCGCCTGAATTGGAACAAAACATTTCATGTTTGTTTGTTTGAAAATGGTTTGATGGTGCTACCCGCAGGTAGGCTAAGACGTGGATTTGCCACCCTCGGGTGGGCTTAGAAAACATGATTTTGCCACTATCTAGTGGGCTTAAAACAAACATTTGATGAATTGTCCAATCCAAGTAACCAACCTCCACCCACAGGCATTCAAGGCAGTTATATCACATAAGCAATAGCCTCATGGTAAGCATGCTATTCATGGCAGTCACTCACACGCATGCAAGGATGCTAAAGCATAAAACTCACCGAGTACTCCAAGCCAAAACAGAAACTCATTAGAAATCATGCATGATCCTAATATACAGAAATGCCTAATGCAACACATGCAAAATGCAACTATAGCAGGCTCGGCTATTCTAAACATGGCATATGGAATGCTACAGCTAACATGTATTCAATTTGGAATTGAAATACAAATGCAGTTTGTATGATGCGCCGAGCCCGGTGCGTGCAAAACAGATGAATGATGCAAACATGCTGTCATACTGTATGCTAATTGAAATATGCCCTAATCTAACCATCATAAGCAGGTAAATAAAAGGGAAGAAAGACGTGGGGTTGGAAGACATACATCACACTCACCCACTTATTACAATTATGCCCTCGCACAGAGGGTCCAAAAAATATACAGTCCGAATGAAAGAATAGTACAGTCCAAATAATACAGTCCAAATAATACAAATTCCTAATTAATTACAAATTAACTAAGAAAAGAAAACTGGCATGCAAGCCAGGGACTGCCTTGATTCTGCTCCGAATGATGAATGATGCATGTTGGGCTGCTTTGCGCGGAAATCCACTGGGATGCCCCAATTAGCCTCTGTTTGCAATGTTCTTGAAATGCGCCAAGCCTCGGAAGACTGCTGATTCTTGATTGCTGCAACAGAGAGCAGGAAAGGGGCATAGCAATGTATTTCACAAATGTATGCATGCTCGATCCTCGTGCCACCAATCACGCATCTCGATGCATGATGGCCGAGGAGCGAATTGCACAACTCAATATAGAATGAATGCATGAAAGCTACAACAAAACCTAACTCCATCATGGATAATCCGGAGTGTCGGTGACTTGGGAATTGAGACACGTTCCGTCACTCGGAGTACGAACGTACCTCGTTTCCCGTGCCCGGGCTAACTCCTATCCCGAACACGATGCAATATGCATGACATGCATGAAATGCAACTAAGATACAATCCTAACATACACAATGTTATGGAATGGCATACACGCTAGACGAGGTGATACACAACCGAGCATACACAATGCTATGGATGAAATGGCATACGCAATGCAGTATGGGCTTACACCAACATGATGATCCGGAGTGTCGGTGACTTGGGAATTGAGACACGTTTCGTCACTCGGAGTACGGAACGTACCTCGTTTCCCGTGCCCGGGCTAACTCCTATCCCGAACACGATGCAATATGCATGACATGCATGAAATGCAACTAAGATATAATCCTAACATACACAATGTTATGGAATGGCATACACGCTAGACGAGGTGATACACAACCGAGCATACACAATGCTATGGATGAAATGGCATACGCAATGCAGTATGGGCTTACACCAACATGAGAGAGCCTCAGCCACACTCACATAGGAGGCCATCAGATGAAAACAAGACATCTCGAAATGCGTGCATGCGTGCGCGCAAATCGAGGACGGACCCTCAGGCACCGAAATGCTGCTCTAATGAGGCATGGCAAAGACATGGAATATAGTATGCAAACATGCAAAAACCAGTGGCAAGATGAGGGGGGAAAACAGCCCCGAAACCCGGTAAAACGAAACCCAATGCATGGAATGATCCCGAAATGTGAAATTAGGCACCCGAAATGACTTGTAGCTATACAATATATGCATAATTTGAATATGACATGAAAAAGCAGAAGCAAGGAAGCCCCAAAACTAGTATTTTTACATTACAAAACATGGCCAAACAGCAATCACAAGTAGGGCTAAAATGGCATACAAAAATGGCCCCGCAAGGGAGGCAATGAAGCAAGTGATAGATGCAAAGCCCAAATGGCAAAAGACCCTTCTACAAAAATGAATAAGGCCTAAAATCATGCTGTTTTTCAGTAGATGACAACCCCCAAAACAATATACAAACATGCTAAAAATGCCATGCAAGAAGTAGGCCAACAAGAGGCTATAACATGAGGTATACAAATCATTCACCAAACAGCCAAAGACCCTTAATGAGATATGTCCAGGGGGTCAAAATATGGCCATTTTCAGTTCTTATCATGGCTTAAAAACAGAAGCAAGGTAGGCTAACAAAGCATTCAAAAATGGGGGCCAAAGAGGGGTGTAAGGGTAAGTGCTACATGGAGACCCCCAAAAGTGTTAAGCCCTTCTACAATGTTGTAGAGGGACTCAAAATTAGCCAACTTACAGTTTATTTCATGCCTCAAAAAAGACTACACACAGGCTAGAAATACCATGCAAAATAATGGCATACAAGAGGGCATTGAAGCAAGTACCAAATGGGGGTCTCAAATAGTATTGAACCCTTAAACAAACATGAAGAATGGCTCAAAAAAATGACCCTTTCAGTTAGGGTCGGAGCCCAAAACAGCAAGAAAATAGGCTAAGAAATTGTTCCAAAAATGAGCTAGAAAATGGGGAAAATGAACTTACCCTTGAAGTCCAAACTTTTGCTTCCTTTTGGCTTGAGAAATGATGCCTCCTAGCTGCTGGAAAGCTCCCCAAGCTGCTGGAAATGGAGTGGTGGTGGTGGTGCTTGGCGGTGATGAAGAAATGAGGTTGGAACTTGAAGGAAATGAGAGAAATGGAGGGAGATCTCTATGTATGAGCCTTAAGCAATTTTTCCAACCCTTTCTCTAGAGCTGGGAGGACAGCTATATGGACAAGAATGGGGCAAAAATGGAGGGAAAAAAGTGGAGGGAAATGGCATCAATTTTCCCTCCAAAAAAAGTTCCCTCCGGATGCAGTTTTTGGAGGGAAAACAATGCACAGCTGTAATGTACTCAGTGTAAGGAAGCTGGCCGGCTGGGTATCAAAGCTGCAGGTGGCCGGCCGGCCACCCCCTATGGCCGGCCGGCCAAGGGACAAAATGGTCCAAAAGAATTTCTGGCCGGCCACCCAATATTGGTGTCCTCCCAGGTCTTCTCATCACAACCCTGTTGTTCAAAACTGAAAACTGCAAAACAGGAGAGAGAATAGGCCATTTTTAGGAGGGGTTCTGTAGACGTCCCCGAACGCATCCTGGGGAAAGGGAGTGCGAGTCCCCCCCGTTCTGGTTCGATATTGGGTCACTACAGTTCGAAGGACTCAAATGTTACGGTTCTCAATCTTGAACCAAAGAGTCCAAATCCGGCAAATCGTTTTGAAAACAGATTTTTTGAAAGAAGTGCCAAACATGGACTGCTTCGCCAGATACAGAGTCGCCACCTAAATGTTTTTTAAAATGGAAAATTTAGGAAACCCTGACTCGGTGCCAAAGGCCACGTGTCCGTCATCACCAAAGTTGCCTCGGCTCGGGAACTTGGGTACGATTGGGGAAGGTCACTTCGTGAGTACCCCCGCTCGCCCGGTCAAAGACCGGCCTCTACTAACCATGATATCTATTTTTGAAAACATTGTCTGTTCTTATTCCGGTTATTAGCCTAGATTTACTATGTGATGCGCACAGCATACAAGTATAGACTGAGTCGCCTGAATTGGAACAAAACACTTCATGTTTGTTTGTTTGAAAATGGTTTGATGGTGCTACCCGCAGGTAGGCTAAGACGTGGATTTGCCACCCTCAGGTGGGCTTAGAAAACATGATTTTGCCACTATCTAGTGGGCTTAAAACGAACATTTGATGAATTGTCCCACTCCAAATAACCCAATCTCCACCCACAGGCATTCAAGGCAGTTATATCACATAAGCACATAGCCTCATGGTAAGCATGCTATTCATGACAGTGACTCACACGCATGCAAGGACGCTAAAGCATAAAACTCACCGAGTACTCCAAGCCAAAACAGAAACTCATTAGAAATCATGCATGATCCTAAATATACAGAAATGCCTAATGCAACACATGCAAAAATGCAACTATAGCAGGCTCGGCTTTTCTAAACATGGCATATGGAATGCTACAACTAACACGTATTCAATTTGGAATTGAAATACAAATGCAGTTTGTATGATGCGCCGAGCCCGGTGCGTGCAAAACAGATGAATGATGCAAACATGCTGTCATACTGTATGCTAATCGAAATATGCCCTATATCTAACCATCATAAGCGGGTAAATAAAAGGGAAGAAAGACGTGGGGTTGGAAGACATACATCACACTCACGCACACTTATTACAATTATGCCCTCGCGCAGAGGGTCCGAATAAATATACAGTCCCGAATGAAAGAATAATACAGTCCAAATAATACAGTCCGAATAATATACAAATTCCTAATTAATTAACTAATTAACTAAGGAAAACTGTAAACCGGCATGCAAGCCAGGGGCTGCCTTGATTCCGCTCCGGATAATGAAATGATGCATGTTTGGGCTGCTTTGCGCGGAAATCCACTTGGATGCCCCAATTAGCCTCTGTTTGCAATGTTTCTCGAAATACATGCCAGACTCCGAAAAGTTGCTGATTCTTCATTTTGCTGCAACAGAGAGCAGGAAAGGGGCATAGCAATGTATTTCACAAATATATGCATGCCTCGATCCTCGTGCCACCAATCACGCATATCGATGCATGATGGCTGAGGAGCCGATTTGCACAACTCAATATAGGATGAATGCACATGAATGCTACAACAAAACCTAACTCCATCGTGGATAATCCAGAGTGTCGGTGACTTGGGAATTGAGACCCGTTCGTCGCTCGGAGTACGAAACGTGCCTCGTTTCTCGTGCCCGGGCTAACTCCTATCCCGAACACGATGCAATATGCATGAAATGCGATTAAGATACAATCCTAACATACGCAATGTCATGGAATAGCATACACGCTATACAAGGTAATATACAACCGGACATACGCAATGCTGTGGGTGAAATGGCATATGCAATGCAATAATGGGCTTACACCAACACGAGAGAGCCTCAGCCACACTCACATAGGAGGCCATTAGATGAAAACAAGACACCTCGAAGTGCGTGCCCGCGGGCACGCAAACCGAGAACGGACCCTCAGGCATCGAAATGCCACTCTAATGAGGCATAGCAAAGACATGAAATATGATATGCAAACATGCAAAAATCAGTGGCAAAATGAGGGGCAAAACAGCCCCGAAATGAGGCGAAATAATACCCGATGTATGAAATGATCCCGAAACATGGATTTCAATGCATAAAATGGCCTACAGCTATACCATACATGCATAATTGATACATGACATGAAAAAGCAGAAGCAAGACAGCCTCAAAAATCACATTTTTACAGTACAAAACAAGGCCAAACAGCAATCACAAGTAGGGATAAGATGGCATACAAAAATGGCTCCGCAAGGGAGGCAATGAAGCAAGTGATAGATGCAAAGCCCAAATGGAAAAATACCCTTCTACAACACTGAATAGGGACTAAAAATATGAACATTTACAGTAGATGACAAGCCTCAAATCAGTATGCAAACATGCTCAAAATGCAATGCAAGATTAAGGCCACAAGAGGGTATAACATGAAGTAGACCAAATATATATCAAATGGCCAAGGACCCTTAATGAAACATGCCAAGGAGGTCAAAATATAGTCACTTTCAGTTCTGATCATGGCCGAAAACAGAAGCTAGATAAGCCTAAAAAAGCATGCAAAAATGGGGGCCAAAGAGGGGTATAATGGTAAGTACAACATGGAGGCCCCCAACAGTATTGAGACCTTCTACAATGTTGTAGAGGGGCTCAACATAAGCCAACTCACAGTTTATATCATGCTCGAAAACAGATCACACATAGGCTAGAAATACCATGCAAAATAATGGCATACAAAGAGGTATTGAAGCAAGTACCAAATGGGGGGCTCAAACAAGGTTGAGCCCTTAAACAAACATGGAATATGGCTCAAAAAAATGACCTTTTCAGTTTTGGTCGGAGCTCAAAACAGCAAGAAAATAGGGCTAAGAAATAGGGCAAAAATGAGCTCAAAAGAGGGAGAGATGGACTTACCCTTGAAGACCAAACTTTTACTTCCTTTTGACTTGAGAAATGGTGCTTCTTAGCTGCTGGAAAGCCCTCCCAACTGCTGGAAATGGAGTAGTGGTGGTGGTGCTTGGTGGTAATGAAGAAATGAGGTAGGACTTAGAAGATTGGAGCTTGAAAATGAGAGAGATAGAGAGAGCAATGCATCCAAGGCTCTTAAACAATTTTTTCCAACCCCCAATATGTGACTTGGGCAGCTGGTTATATGGACCAAAAGGAGGGAGTAGCAAGGGAATAAAGGGGAGGGAAACACCCTAACATTTCCCTCCAAAAGTTATCCCCCCAGATACAGAATCTAGGGGGAAACAAAGGTCATATCTGAGGTAAAGCAGGTGTAAGGAAGAAGGCCGGCCAGCTTTTGGGGTTGCAGGTGGCCGGCCGGCCACCCCCCATGGCCGGCCGGCCAAGGGCAAAAATGGAAAGTTGAATTTCTGGCCGGCCACCACATATTGGTGGCCTCCCATGTCTCCTCAACACAACCCTGTGGTTGGAAATTGGCAACTGTAAAACAGGAGAGAGAACAAGCCACTTTTCAAAGAGGCTCAAAAGTGGAAGATGGAATTACTGGCCGGCCACCACATATTGGTGGCCTCCCAGATGTGTACATCATAAATATGTGGTTTGGAGTTGAAGAAGGTAGCCCTAGGGTGGTCAACATTGGCTCGGAAGTGAGAAAAATGGGTGTCGGAGGGCGCTGGAGGAGCATAACTGATTTCTGAGACAATTGCTGGCTTCCCACACTTCAGTGACCTTCCTGGTGATAAAACAGAGGTACCTGCCCAAAATGAACGAAAACCGATGCAAAACGAATGCTCGGGGGCCAAAACACGCAGTTCGGGGTCCCGAAAATAGGCTGTTAAGCACCGAAAGTGGCATTCGACCACGAAGTGGGTCTCTCAGATCATAGTGTCCCTAAAAAGGGAGTAAATAAGATGCAGGCCAAAAACCGGAGGAATCGGAGATGGTTAGACGGTCCCGAACCGATGCACACGGCTTGACGGCTCCGAAAACCGGGAACCGGGCTCCGAAATGGGCAAAATGGCCTACGGCCACGAAATGTAGCCCACGGCCACTGAGAGATGGTCTACAGGACCTCTCTCTCCCTTCAGGAAAAGAAACAGAGAAAACTGAGTCTGGTTCGCAAACCGAGACAAGGTACAGAAGAGGGTTCAGAAGTCCGGAGGCAGGGCTCACGGCCGTGACTCTGAGACTTCTGAACGAGCACAATATGCAACATCACCGAGCGCTCAATCGGTGACGTCTGAGTCTTAAGGTCGGTCAAAAATGGGGTGTCTACAGGTTCAAAAAGGTCAGGTGGAATTACTGGCCGGCCATATAATATTTGTAGCCTCCTAAGTGTGTACAACACGAATATGTGGTTTGGAGTTGAGGAAGGTGGCCTTAGGGTGGTCAACATTGACTTGGAAGTGAGAAAAACGGGCGTCGGAGGGCGCCGGAGGAATATAACTGGTTGCTGAGACAATTGCTGGCCTCCCACCCTTCAGTGACCTTCCTGGTGATAAAACAGAGGTACCTGCCAAAATTGAACGAAAACCGATGCAAAACGAATGCTCGGGGGCCAAAACACGCAGTTCGGGGTCCCGAAAACAGGCCGTTAAGCACCGAAAGTGGCATTCGACCACAAAGTGGGTCTCTCAGACCTCAGTGTCCCTCAAAAGGGAGTAAATAAGATGCATGCCAAAAATCGGAGCAATCGGAGATAGTTAGGCGGTCCCGAACCGAGGCACACGGCCTGACGGGTCCGAAAACCGGGAACCGGGCTCCGAAATGGGCAAAATGGCCTACAGCCACAAAATGTAGCCCACGGCCACTGAGAGATGGTCTACAGGACCTCTCCCTCCCCTCAGGAAAAGAAACAGAGAAAAACGAGTCTGGTTCGCAAACCGAGGCAAGGCATAGGAGAAGGTTCGGAAGTCCGGAGGCGGGGCTCACGGCCGAGACTCTGAGACTTCTGAACGAGCACAATATGTAACATCACTGAGCGCTCAATCGGTGACGTCTGAGTCTTAAGGTCGGTCAAAAATGGTGTCTACAGTTTGCTATTTAGATTTTAATCAAGAACACCATTTTCTATTGGCATGTGGTGCTCCAAAGAGAGAACACCATTTTGTTGTTCCTCTTGTTTTGAAGTTGTGCCTATAATAAAGGGAATGCTCTTGCTCAAATGCATGCTATCTATTCATTTTTTTTGTGTCATGGGGAAACAAAATTTTAAGTATACTTGATTCTCAATATTCTTAACTTAAAAGAGAATGATAAATGAAAATTATTCAAACAAAACATTATTTATGCCGTGCCTTTAGGCATGGGTATACATTAGTACTCAAATATGAAGGGAGTGCAAGTCGTTAATTGGACAAACAAAAAAAGAGTACTTAAACAAGGCAAGTCAATTTTTTATTTTGCCTCCATTGCAGAATGACTTGTACCTTCAATATTTTTGTAATTTTTTTTTTCTGTCCCACTGATATGTAATTTTCCAAAAAATACATATATATATATATTATTTTTTTGGGGTTCACATCTTACTTATTGAACATTCTAAATAATTAATTTTTAAAAATAATTTATTTATGAACTTACAAAATATTGTGGACTAAGGTGGTGTTTGATAAAACTGAAAATTAAGTATTGAAAGTTCGATGCTGAATTTTGTAAGTTGAAAAATTATTTGATAAAAATTTAAATGCTAAACTAAAATAAGTTGTTCAATTTTTTTTTTTTTTTTTTTGATCAGCAAAGAAAAGGAAACTTTATTGATGAGATGAGTAAAAACAAGCAACAAAATACATCAATAAAGGAGGGAAGTGCAAAAAGCATCATAGCTAACACTCCACAATCCCAACTAGGTTGGCACTAAGAGTAAGCACAATCATCTGCTAGCACCAGACCCACAGATTGGCGAGAAACCAATCCAAAACAGAGAAACAAAAACGAAAAAACAGAGATAAAAGCCATCCAACCATACAGCCTTCCAAGTCTGCCAACTCAACCCCTAACAAACTCCAGCAACACTAAGTAATTAACACCAAGGTAGCCACATACTGCACCCAAGGTAACACCCTTACACCAGCAGTTGATGTATCCATGCCTTCTATAATCATACACCGAAGGTAAAACAAAACATATTGCACCCAACACAGAACCTCAATACAGAACAGAACATACTGCACCCTTACACCAGCAGCTGTTGTATCCATGTCTTCTATAATCATACAGCAGTTGCTGTATGCTGCCATAGGACAGCAATATGCAACACAAATGATCACAAACACAAATAGATACTCACCTATCAACACTAAGAAAAAAAGCCCATGGTAGTCACATACTTGTATGCTGTCATAGGACAACAGCAATATACCATAGCAAAACATGACTTCAACTACAGCAGACCAAAACCAAAACCATGAAACAGAACTGAACTCCAACCAGCAGCCTCAACCAACAGAACAGCAGAACAGCAGCCATTGCAAAACAGAACAGAACTCCAACACAAATGATCACCAACATAGCAAACAGAACAACCAAAACAGCCTCAACCAGCATTTAGCCTACCAGAACAGAATAGAACTCAACACCGACAGAATAGATCTCATCACCAGAATGCCACCAACAGAACAGCAGAACAGCAGCCATAGCAAAACAGAACAGAACTCCAACACAGATGATTACCAACACAGCAGAACAGAACAACCAAAACAGCCTCAACCAGCATTTAGCCTACCAGAACAGAATAGAACTCAACACCAACAGTAGCACTCAAATACACAACCTGATCTGATTCAGATTGGAAACAAAATCTTGGATGGAATATGAATTGCCATAAGAGTGGTTTTTCAACCAAACTGCGATTCTAACCTTAATAAGCTCAATGATCTCCAAGAAGTTGAGCTGGGCACTGTTGAAAACACAATCATTTCTGAGCTTCCAAATTGACCAAACAACAGCAAGTGGGATGACTTTCCATATCTATAATTCTTTCTTCTTAAATTTTGTGCCAAGCCGCCAATCAAACAAATCCACAACAGAGCCAGGGCACACCCAAAAAAGACTCCACCAGTCAATGATAGCAGACCAAATTTTCCAGCTAAGGGGCAAAGAAGCAAAACATGATTAATGGTCTCCAAGTCAGATTTGCAAAAGATGCACTGAGTAACATCCTCCCCTCTGAGAATTCCAATATGAAAGGAACACAGATGTTTTTACTCGACCTTTCCAAACTAGCCAAGAGAAGAATTGGACTTTTGGTGGTGAGATATTGTTCCAAATGAATCTGGGCATAAAAATATCAGGACCTCTGTTGGACTGCCACCAGCAGAACAAATCCTTTGCTTTAAAGACACCCTAAGATAAAGCTTTCCAACTCATTCTATCCTCTATTCCATGCCTTAATGATGGCCCATCTCCCATAAAACTTGCATATTATGAACTGATTCATCTTCCCAAGCTAATAGCGGTCTCCTAAAACTGAGATTCCAGTTAGAAGAGCTAGATTTCCTGACAATGAAGTCTGACAGAGATCCGTCCTTATCAGAAGAAAGACTAAAAAGCCTAGGAAATTTAGACTGAAGGCATTCAGTCCCCACCCATATATCCTTCCAGAAAGATATGCTTGCCCCATTACCGATAACTAATTCTGAGTTAATGAGAAAGAAATTGAATAAAGCAGGATTTTCTAAAGTAAGACCTATAATGTCCTTCCAAATCTATGAGCAAATAGTAATGGTGCCTTGAGAATGGAACGAACTACCTGTTCTGGTACTATACTTGTTGCAGATTAATCTTCTCCAAAGAGCTTGCTTTTCATTACAGAACCTCCACCACCATTTAGCAAGAAGGCAAATATTGACTTGACCCAAACTTCTTACACCTAAACCTCCTTGCATCTTTGTCAGTGAAACATCCTTCCAACTAATCAGGTGAACCTTTCTTTTGACATCTGAATCACCCCACAGGAAAGAAGCTTGAACTTTATCCACCTATTTGATTACACATTTTGGCATTTTAAACAAGGAGAGGTAGAAAATTAGAAGGCTAGATGATGTGGATTTGATGAGGGTGAGTCTACCGGAAAATGATAGGAACCTCTTCTTCCATCCTGAGAGTTTGCTCTTAAATTTGTCCAAAACTGGTTTCCAAGTGGCTTTTCTTTTGGGATTGGCAGCAAGAGGGAGCCTAAGATACTTTAAAGGCAGTTTCTGATTAAGGCAATTCAATGTGGACGAAAAAATATTGATTAAAGCCTCAGAGACACCAACACCACAAACTGTACTCTTGTGGAAATTAATTTTTAGCCCTGACATAATTTCGAAGCACCGAAGTATTCTTCAAGGTTGTGATCTCTAGTAAATCAGCTTCACAAAAGAGGATGGTGTCATCAGCAAATTGGAGGTAAGTGAAGTGCAACCCAGTGGGACCAACAACAGCCCCTTTGATTAAGCCCAAGTCCATAGCTTTGGTTAGAAGCAGATTCAACCCCTCAGCAACAATGTTAAAAAGAAAGGGTGAGAGTGGATACCCTATCTAAGCCCTCTTTCTGGTCGGAACTCATCTGTGGGTGAGCCATTGACAAGAATGGAAATGCTAGTAGTTGTTAAACAGGATTTCATCCAACCCAACCATTTTGTACCAAATCCAAACTTGACAAACAAATCAAAAAGGAACTCCCAATTTACAGTATCGAAGGTTTTTTCAAAATCAAGCTTTATGATCACCCCTTGGGTATTGGATTTTTTCCACCAATCTATAATCTCATTAGCAATGAGCACACCATCCAAAATACTCCTGCCCCCTAGGAAGGCATACTGTGCTTCACTTACTATGCTAGGTAAAACAAGCTTCAATCTGCGAGAGAGAACCTTGGAAAGAATCTTATAGACAGAGTTAATCAGGCTAATGGGTCTGAAATCAGATAGAGACAAGGGGTTTTCCTTTTTTGGGATGAGGCTAATAAAAGAGCAATTGAGACCCCCAGCTAAAATTCCATTCTCATGAAATTTGAACATAAACTTCATAATGTCATGCTTCATAACTTTCCAACATTTTTGGAGACAAAATAAGTTGAAGCCATCAGGACCTGGGGCTTTATTCCCATCACAGTCTTTAATGGCAACCCAAACTTCATCTTCAGTGAATACACTTTCTAGCATGGTAGATTCATTGGTAAGGGTGTTAATAGACTTAAATTGCCCCCCCCCTCCCCCAATTTAGGCCTAATTTTCCAGCGCTCAACATATAGATTTTTGAATGGTTCACTATTGCTTGTTTGACTTCTCCAGGTTGCACCACTGAAACCCCATTAACCTCGAGTGAGTCAAATGAATTCCTATTTTGTCTACTTGTGGCAGTAATATGGAAGAACCTGGTGTTCTTGTCACCTTTCAGTGCCCAACTGAGCCTAGATTTCTAGAGCCAGAGCCTTTCTCCAATATTCTCAATTTCCATACTTCCCCCAATAACTTTTTTTCTTTGGTCAGATTCATCAACATGGAGTGGTCTTTCCTCAGCTATCAGATCCCATGAGTGAAGGTCAGCTTCCTTCTCTTTAAGTTTTTCATTGATGTTACCAAATACTTCCTTGTTCCAAACTTTCAGGCAAAGTTTTAAGGATTACAATTTCTTTTTTAAAATAAATCCTGCCCAGCCCTTCAAAGTAGGATTTTCCCAATTTTGCTTGACTGTCTATAAGAAGCTGGGATGCTTGGTCCAAGCATTGATGAACCTAAAGGGTCTAGGACCCCAATCTCTATCATCTTCCATCAGTATAATAGGACAGTGATCGAACAAGGTTCTGGGTAAGCCCCAGAGTTTAAATTTGAATAATTCAAGCCATTCAGGGTTAAGAAGAAATGAGAAGTAAAATCAAGGATTTGGAGCACTAGGTTCATGACTGGTGTGAGTCCATCATACAATGGACCAAAGACATAATCATTGAGCAAGATAGGGAGGTATGGCTTGTCATCGACAATTGCTGGTTTATGGCCACCGGCTACTTTTTCAGTAATTTTTTTGACAATCGATAGCGATGGGCAACGATTGATAGTAGTGTGTAAAAATAGAAAGAAAAAGTAAATAGAAAAAGTATAAGGGTGAAAATAAAAACAAAAGATCATCTAAAACAATGATTTATACTTCCTACTAATATATTTCATTAATTATATTCTCGTAAACCAAAACAAATAAATTATTGGACCTAATACCATATACAATCATAGAAATACACTTTTGAATAGATTTTCCAAAATATATATGTAGACAATTTATCTAAAATAATGTGTTGAGTCGTATGCTTATCATTTTAAAATAAGAAACTCATCAAGATACATTTATTAATAGAAAGACCATTATCGTGTCATTTTAGTAATTGTTTATATAAAAAATAATAATTTATGGAATAATAGCATTTTTTATTATAAATAAATAAATTTTTATTGATTGTGGCATGAATTGCTTATAAGCAATCTTGTCTTTATTGGGTACATTGCCTTAAGAACAAAGCTTCCTCCCTATGAATCATTAGTTCTGCAATAACAAAGTGTTGGTGATAATTGCAAATAAAACACCAGAAAATACAAATAATAAAAATTACAATAACTATTGTAAGGGCTGAGGCGCGGGAAATTCGCTCTCTTTAAGGAGATTCAAGCCCTCTGCGGTTAGGCAAAGCTTACACCAGTGCAGCAGAAAAAACCTTGACTTGTGCCCCCCAGGATACAACAGGCCGACTAAGTCGTATAGTTAACCAATACTGCACAATTGGTTGAACCCAAAGCTTTATCACATACACCCTTTTTTATTTGCCTGATAATCTCACAAATAAGAAACTTTAGCTACCAATAAGAGAGGTGAAAGACTTAATTTATAGGAGAGGAAAGCTTGGTCACCAAGAAAGGGGTTAACTTGGAGGAAAAGTATAGGAGAGGAAATTGGTAGGAAATTTCCTTGGAGGCTTGGTGGATAAGAATGAAGACTTGACTTGGAGACTTGACTTGGAGACTTAGTGGGCAAGTTTTCTTGGGGAAAAAGAAAGGATTAACTAGGAGAACAAGTTATTTGGAGCCCAATCCTACAATATAATCTATAACACATTATAATATTAAAATATCTGCTAACATTCCCCCACCTATTTTAATATTATAGGTAGCAAATCTGAGATTATTAGGCAAAGAAGAATATTATGCATCATGGTAGGTGTGCTCTGCATTGAACCTCCATTAGTGAAACAATAATATCTACTCCAGAGCCAATGGTATGCTTAGCATTGAACTATGACTACTTAAGGGAAATAAATAATTATTGCACACACATAATATTCCAGGTGTTCACATAAGCTTTAAGAGCCAGCACATTACGGCCTTGTGCGATCCCAGGATTCATGAGTGTGTTTGAGAATTAGCCCAAATCTCATAGGTAGCGACCCCACTACCACACTTACATAGGTGAATTTTGTCAAGGGTGCGGTGCTATTGACTCGACCAATTGCTGTAGTGCTATTACAATGAATCAATATAGGTGGAATCAGTTTTTCCCAACAAGAGATTTCATTTAACAAATCTCTTAACCAATTTGCTTCTTCAATGGCTGTAGCTAAAGCAATAAGCTCAGCCTCCATTGTTGAATTAGCAATAATGGTTTGTTTTTTCGATTTCCAACTTATAGCACCACCTCCTAATGTGAATAAGTAACCAGTGGTTGATAATGAATCACCTGACAAGGTATTCCAATCGGCATCACTGTAACCTTCAAGTACTGCAGGATACTTATTATAAAACAAGCCATATTTTATGGTACAAGATAAGTATTTCATAATTTGCTCAATGGCTAGCCAGTGATCACTGTCAAGCTTGCTAGTAAACCTGCTAAGTACTCCAACTGCATAGGCAATGTCAACTCTAGTATAGTCAGTCGCATAACGCAAGGTACCAATCATACTAGCATATTCCTTTTGATTAATTACATCCTCATCATTTTCAATAGGAAATAAACGCACATGAGGATCGAAAAGAGTAAGAACATGCTTGCACTTATAAAAATTATATTTTCTTAAAATTTTCTCAACATAATGCGACTGATCAAAAATATACCATCACAAGTTTTGGTAATTTTCATTCCCAAAATATAATTAGCCTTACCAAAATCTTTCATATCAAAATGGCTACTAAGCATATTTTTAATTTCCATGATGATATGCAAATTAGAGCCAAATATAAGTAAATTATTCACATAGAGGCTAATAATGACATGTGAATTTTCTTTAGATTTATAGTAGATGCATTTATCACATTCATTCGTTTTATAGTCATTCTCAATCATACAGGAATCAAATTTCTCATGCCACTGTTTAGGGGCCTGTTTTAAGTCATATAGGGATTTAACTAGCTTGCATACTTTGCTTTCTTGACCGGGTTCCACAAAACCCTCAGGTTGATCCATATAGATTTCTTCACCCAGGTCTCCATTTAAAAAGGCTGTTTTAACATCCAGTTGATGAATTTTTAGATCATGAATTGCAACCATTGCAATTAATAATCTAATGGATGTAACTCTAGTAACCGGAGAAAATGTATCAAAAAAGTCAAGATCTACTTGTTGTTTAAAACCTTTTGCAACAAGTCTTACTTTATATTTATCAATAGTTCTATCTGGTTTAAGTTTTTTTCTCAAAACCCATTTACAGCCAATAGTTTTACAACCTGGTGGTAAATTTACTAATACCCAACTTTTATTGGATAATAATGATTCCATCTCATCATTTACAGCCTCGTTCCAAAAAACAGAGTCAGGAGATGCTAAAACTTCTTGTAAAGTTAATGGAATTTCCTCCACATTAAAAACATGATAATCATGGCCAAAATCATTTTCTAATATGGCTCTTTTACTCCTTCTAGGTTCAAAAACTACAGTATATTGGTTTTGTAAAAGAGGAGTAAAGGGACCGGTTTCAGATAAAATATTTTCTTGATAATTTTGAACCCCACCATTTTTAGATTTAAAAGGAAATTTTTCTTCATGAAAAATTGCATCACCTGATTCAAAAATTATTTTGTTTTCAATATCAAAAAATCTATAGGTTGTACTATTTGTTACATATCCAAGAAAAGCACAAGTGGCAGCTTTCACACCTAATTTAGGTCTTTTACGGTCCACAAGTCTAACAAAAGCTAGACAACCCCAGACCCTCAAATATCTCAAATTTGGCTTTGCCCTTTCCACAACTCAAAAGGTGTAACTTTTGTTTTTTTATGTGGCACTCTATTCATAATATAACATGCAGTTAAAATTGCTTCTCCCCACAAATTTGAAGGAGCACCTGCTTTAATTAGCATAGCATTTGTTAAATCAGTTAAAGTTCTATTTTTCCTTTCTGCTACACCATTAGATGCAGGTGAATATAGTGGAGTAGTTTCATGGATTATTCCCAAAGACTGAGCAAACGAGTTGAATCCAAAAGATTCATACTCCCGGCCTCTATCACTTCTATATCTTCTAATCTTTTTATTGAATTGATTTTCAACTTCAAGAAGGAATTCTTTGAATTTTTCAAAAGCATCACTTTTATTTTTCAACAAGTATACATAAGTGTATTTTGAAAAATCATCAATAAAAGTGATAAAATATCTATTTCCATCACGTGTTAAAATTCCTTCAAATTCACATAAATCAGTATGAATTAATTCTAACAATTCAGTATTTCTCACCACACTTTTATGAGGCCTTTTAGTTATTTTTGCTTGACTGCAAACTTCACATTTCTCAAACTTATTTGTTAGTCTGGGAATTAATCCTAAACTACTCATGACTCCCACATATCGGCTATTAATATAACACAGACGAGCATGCCAAAAATTCATAGAAAACAGCATGTAAACAGAAGCATGTGCTTTCTTATTCTCAATATTTAATTTAAACATTCTATCACAGGCATACCTTTTCCCACAACTATGCCTTTTTTAGTGATTACATATTGGTCAGATTGAATAGTTTGCTTGAAACCAGCTTTGTTGAGCAAATAACTCGACATCAAAATTTTCCTCATAGACGGTGTATACAACACATCTTTTAAAACAAGCACACGTCCAGAGGTAAATTTCAGCTCAACATCCCCACACCCGAGCACCTTGGTTAAACTGGAGTCACCAAGCATAACAGCCTCTCCTCATTAAAAGGAGTGAAATCTTTGAACCAATCTTTATCATAGCAGACATGCTTATTGGCACCAGAGTCTGCCCACCACCCTTTCACAGATTGAACCATAAAAATATCTGTAATCGTAGCCACAAATGGCTCCTCGGTAACATTAGCCTGTGGTCGAGACTGTTGTTTCCGAAATTTGCACGTTCGAGCAATATGTCCACTTTTTCTACACACAAAACATGTCACATTTGTTAGATCTTGTGAAGGGGGTTCTTGGTTCCATTTCTTTTGCCGTGGGTAATTTTTATTTTGTGGCCTTCCAGTATTTTTCTAGATTTTCTTAACTGGCTTCAAGTGACTATTTTTATGAAATCGACCTTTAGGTGAAGTATTTCCAGAAGTTAAATTTACCTTTGTAGTGGAATGCTCTTGTGTCATAAGCGCATCTTGTCCTCGTGCTTCCTCCTCCACCCGAATCTGTGTGATTAGAGTCTTCAAGGATGTCTCTTTTTGCTTGTGACGCATTGACTTCTGGAACTCCCTCCAAGATGATGGTAGTTTGTCAACAATACCTGCTACAACAAGATTATCTCCAATTTTGATGCCTTTGGATCTAACTTCAGCCACTAGCATCTGAAAATCTTGAACTTGCTCCACCACTGATTTTCTATCTATCATTTGATAGCGAAAAAAATGGCTTGCAGCATATTTTTTAGCGCTGCCTCTTTAGTGTCATATTTATTCTGCAAGGCTTTCTAAATTTTCATGACAGTGGTGTAAGTAGTATCATAATAATCATAAAATTGATCTGAAAGACAATTCAAAAGATAATATCGACATTTATACTCATTTGTGTTGTATTTCTCGATTTTTTCATGATGAGCAACATACTTCTCGTCAGTCATCTCTTCAGTTGGGATTTTGTTCGGATTTTTCTCAGTCAGGATATAGGCCACTTAAGGAGATTGAGGTAGAAAAGCACCTTACCTTTCCATCTCTTGAAATGGACTCCCTGAATCGGAAGGGCTTGTTGAGATCATCGGTATTCTCGTTGGGCTTCTCCAATACTAGCTCCATGATTTTACTGGTTGAATCTCCTTAAAATTGTTGGTGATAATTACAAATAAAACACTAAAAAATACAAATAATAAAAATTACAATAACTATTGTAAGGGTTGAGGCGCGGGAAATTTGCTCTCTTTAAGGAGATTCAAGCCCTCTACGATTAGGCAAAGCTTCACACCGGTGCAGCAAAAAAACCTTGACTTGTCCCCACATGATACAACAGGCCGACTAAGTCGTATAGTTAACCAATACTGTACAATTGGTTGAAGCCAAAGCTTTATCACATACACCTTTTTTTATTTGCCTGATAATCTCACAAATAAGAAACTTTAGCTACCAATGAGAGAGGTGAAATGCTCAATTTATAGGAGAGGAAAGCTTGATCACCAAGAAAGGGGTTAAGTTGAGGAAAAGTATAGGAGAGGAAATTGGTGAGAAATTTCCTTGGAGGTTTGGTGGATAAGAATGAAGACTTGACTTGGAGACTTGGTGGGCAAGTTTTCTTGGAGAAAAAGAAAGGATTAACTAGGAGAACAAGTTATTTGGAGCCCAATCATACAATATAATCTATAATACATTATAATATTAAAATATCTACTAACACAAAGCATTGCTTAAATTGATTCATTTTAGCCCTTTTAAATGTAAGAGGCTAATTTTCAATTTCTTTAATTTTCAACAAAAAATATTTTTTGGCTGTGATTTTAAATAAAATATTATTTGCGAATTTGTAGTCTACACATTGAGGGGAATTGGATGTGTCATTGTCCAAAAAATAACTACTTTTTGATAACTTCACACGGAACAAATCACACAATAATTCTAATTATATACCTCAAATGATGCAAACAACTATTTTTTTTTTTTTTTTGTTCATCGGGTGTCCTAGCCAACGTACGCTCATCTCGACTAATTCTGGGACTCATACAAAGCGTCCCCTCCACGTGTTGTTGACTGGGTATCCTGGTCAATGTACGCGCACCTCGACTAATTTCAAGACTCAAGCAAAACGTCCCCCACCACACAGATTGGGAAAATTTCGGGAAAGCTCTCAAGTGTGGCCTGAAGGAGTTGATAATTCCTGGTAAGAGTTGACTTTGAGACTTAAAGGAGCATATACCCAAATCCCAAACTACACCCACTAGGCCAATTCCTTGAAATTGATGATGCAACCTACTATTAAAGAGACTATTTCACTCAAATTACTCACTTGTATTTTCTGTAATTGGTTATGTGTGACCAAACTTACTGTTTAAGTTTCAAGTGTTGTGGTTGACTATTGTTATTATTGGGGTTAAGGTTTGAGTTGATTGAGAAAATAAGGATTTTTTTTGTTGTTGATGTGTGTGTGTGTGAGAGAGAGAGAGAGAGAGAGAGAGAGATTGCTTGTAAGTTTATTCTTGTTAGTAATTTTTTTTTTTTTCCCTCATGTGATGAATATATGAGTTAAATATACATGTTTACTTGTTTACTGAAATGCTTTAATAAATTACCTTTTAACGAAGGAAAATGATAGGCAGTGCTTCATGTTGGTATGTGTGTATTATAATTACATGAAATAGATGAAAAGTATAATAAAATATGTGAAAATATGTATTATAATTATAATTTTCTTTACTATATTTGAATAAGAATGTATAAAACCTGGATTGATTACAGACATAACTTTTTAACACATATATGGATGATGTATCTACATCATAATTTTCCATTACTAAAATGATGTTCAAGAAAATCAAACTTTCTACAATATCATATGTTGGATACACTCAATCTTCTAAAATAAAGATTGTTGCAAACTAACTTGTACATTATATATAATTGTTACAACACTGTTCTTGCTCTATTAATGAGCCATTAGAATGAGGTAAAGCATTCGGGTTCAGATGAATTTGAGTCGTCGCATGGAGAGTGGTTGTGTCTTCCTTCATACGTTGTTATCACCATTCGACAATCTTCTGATAATCGTTCTACCCGCTTCTTCACTCTGCAATTACTGTGTGTGCAACGATAATAGCTCCTGCGATCAACTCCAAAAACTGAGAAAACAAAATGACAAGAAGAAAACTTCTATTTGTTGATAAATAACTATGTACACTTAAAAAAGATCCTGCAAACAGCATAAAATGATAAATAATTTATAATCTTAATACAATTTTCACATGTCTCAAAATACTTTCACACATTTCAATGCATTTTAATCTATTTTTTACACATTTCCTTAGCACTAACAACAATCCTAAGGTCTATTTTTAGCATTTCCTATAATAAAAGACATCTAGTCTAGTTAAGTAGAAGTTTGAATAAGAAACAAACTCTTTGAACTTGAGAATTCTGGTACTAAACTTTTAAAAGCTTGTAAAACACTTTGGTTGGAACAAAAGTTGAAAATGGAAGGATTCAAGGTGCGGATTAAGTTGTTTTTCTTTGAAACTATATTTGAAGTTAGTATTAAAATTTGTCGTAATAAGTTAAGATAAATGTTCTTCTAGAAACAATGAAAGAAAATATTCGAGATCCCCAAAAAATATTCTTTAATTTGATCTATAAAGACGCGACGTGGTAACTTTTAATTTGTAACAAATTTAATCAACCCAAATTCCCTTTTCACATCATTGTGGATGTATTTGAATAATTAAATTAGAAGTGTCAAACATTTGTGTATAATGAAACATTCTATACACTGTATTGCACATTTTTTTTTTTTTTTGTCAGTCAAAAGAGAAATTATTGACCGTATTGCACATTGATGAAACTAATGCAAGAATGTAGAATTAGGGGGGAAAAAATAAAAATAAAAAAAAGGAGAGACCAAGAATTTTATAATCTTCCATTCAATAAAGGCATAGAAGGTTTAATTGAATGTGTTCCAAATGGTGAAAGAACTAGAGTACCTATACAATTTTTTGTTTTTTTTTTAATTAATAGGAGAATAAGGAAATAGACAATGCTGGCACCTAAGCTAGTTGTCAAAGATAATGAGCTAGTAAACTCTACCATTTAGTTCATTTCAATTGCAACCCAAGTGATCACGAGGATACATTCACTTTCGAGTAAATGGAGTGACTTTTTTTTGATAACTCAGGGTGTCCGGGTCAGCTTGCGCGCACCTTGACTAATTTCTGGGGACCAATCCCACCGTCCACTAGCGGGGGCCCATTTAAAGCCAGAGCAAAGCTCTATATGGACTGACCCAACACAAGGATTGATGGCACCTAAGAGGTTTTGAACCTGAGACTTAGAGAGAAGTAAACTCCTAAGTCCCAAACCTACACTACTAGGCCAACCCTTGGGGGTTGAGTAAATGGGGTGACCTTGACCTAAGTAATATGGTAATTTAACTCCTATTAGTTACTAACCAAAATAACTAAAGTCAAGCATTTATTTGTGTATTTGTTTTGTTTTATTTCTGTCACATTTAGTTATGTTATTTGATTAACCACTTCAATGACAATTGAATTTGAGAGGAGAATGACGTGCTAATTTGGAGAAGTGCTTGTGCTTGCTACTATAGATCTTCAAAAGATGGAAATCATATGAACTTGAAATTTTAAGCATAACGGTTCACAATTTTTATTAATTTATATGAGATCAAATTAGCTCGTGACTAAACACTACAGAAGTCTTGTAGTATCAATTCAATGATAATATATATTTATATATATATATAAGATTTTATAATCAAAGATCACTTTATTTCATAATCAAATACGGCAAAGCCTCTTAGCCAAGATCAATTTGATTTATAAATAATATTATTGACCTAGACTTAATTATTTAAAAATTATTCAAAATTATCCTCTTATGATTTAAATCTTATTGGGAATAGGAAGTTTCACCGTGATACTTTTATGCTTTTGTCCTCCATTTTTAATTGATGTTTACTCATGTACTTTGTATATTTGTTTTCATCAATAATATTTATTTTCTTTTGCCGATCAAATATATATATGTATATAGATATATATTCTACACATAGACCTTCACACTGCACAAATTCAATTTCAACCATACAATTCTCATTTGGGATACATTCGGAGTTTTTAAGTGAGGTTCATAACATTTTCTTGATTTATACACCAAAATAATAATAATAATAATAATAATAATTCATAACAAAGGTGACTTCAATTCATAGCAAAGCCAACTACCGCAAGGCCCTGTAATTGAGTTCCCTACAGATTTACGACCAAAAAGTTTCATAATTATTCCCTTATTTGTTACTTGATTCATAAGTGAAATCACAAAATCTCATAATGAAGACTGATACACACCTTTTAAGAGCACTACAGAATTTTCCAGTAATCTATATCTATATCTATATCTCTATATATATACATATATTAAGAAAAATGAGATTTTTAACCCCCAAGCTTTGTAGGAGGTTCAATATCCTAATCTTAATTTTCTAAATTTTTTATTTAAAAAAAAAAAATCTCAGCATTTATTGATTTAGTCAAAATCCCCTGATCAGTATTTATTAACTTTTTTCAATCCACATGTCTTTCCACATGCCTGCATTTATCGATTTGGTCAAAATCTCTTGATCAACATTTAAATCCCCTCATACAATAATTATAGATACAACTCATGCATAGTTACTACAGTATCATTTTCAACTTCTCCCATACATTATGGTTAGTGATAAGATTGTTAAATTATTTTTATAAAAAATCTTAAAAAATATAATTTATATATTAAAAAAAATCTAAAACAAATATAAATATTTATAATTATTATTTTTTTTTTGATCAACAATGAAAAAACTTTATTTATGATAGAGAACCTTACACGTAAGGAAAAATTATTTCGTGCATAGCACGGGTGATAGGCTAGTTAGTCTTATATTTTTAAAAGTACTTAGCAGTAAAAGGCATAAAACAAGCATTAATATTCAAATTTAAGATTCAGAAACAATCTAAAAATTTTATTAAATTTCTACTTTAAGAAAAAACGATCCAATAATAATTTGTTTACTGTAAAAAAGAACTCTATCACCCTCCGCCTCTGGAATGTATGCATTAAGAATCTCTTTGAGCGCTCATTTTTTTTTTTTCAACAATGCAACGCATCTAGAAAAAGAATATAAAAAAGACATAAGTGGGTCAAATTTTTTTTCAATGTAACTCACATCATATTTAAATCTAATTGTACATTGCATTTTTAGAATACTTTTTCTTGGTTCGTAGCTTCTTGTTTATTTTGTTTTTAGTTCTCTTCTTTTTCTTTTTTTTTTTTGATCAGCAAAAATTAAAGACACTTTATTGATGATAACATAACAAAAATACATCATGGTATACATCAACAAAGAGGAGAGGCAAGAGCAAAAAAATTCTCTCCTTTTTTTTCTCTTCAAAAAATTCTGAAATTAATCTACACAAATGTGAACTAATTTTATAGACATTATTCTCTAAGAAGAGAAGAAGAAAAAGGGAGAGATTAGTGTTGGAAATTTGTGGCTGCTTGAAAGGGGATATTATAATTTTCACTTAATCCTATTTTACTACACCACACTTCATCTCACTTCCCTTTGTTATCATAATTTAATGAAACAACTACTAAATCCACTACTGTAAATTTGATTGAACTTACCAAATCTCATTCCCCATATGATAACTAAATGAATTCTTTCCTCTTTCATAGATAATAGATTAGTCAAACAAAAGTTCTTTGAAAGTAGACATCCCTGAAAGTTCTAGTTCTTTGATTTGGTCGATGTGAGACTCTTTTTTAGCATTCTCTTCTTCAATCTCCTCAAATTTCACAACTTACTTTTCTTTTTCTTAAACTTCGACCCAAATTCCATTTCCTTTTTTCAATTTGTCTTCTTTTCTTTCTTCAACTATTTCTTCAACATTGATCTTCTGTAGTTGCTTAATTTCAATGAGATGATATACTTCTCTAACATAGTATCAGAGAGAGTTGATAGTCACATTTCAATTGGTCATGCATGGAATCATGATATTCCCCACTTAGGTGTGTTCTTTTTAAAATCTTACTGATCTTTGGATAAATCTAGATTCTCACACAATTCATATATGTACCTTCACACACACATAATCAAGACACTTTTGAGCTGAACTGATAGCTCAAACTTCAAGACTCTAATGAACTCAACCCTTTTAATGTATCTAACTAATAGAGAAATCTACAACGTGCACCCCTACAAAGATGTATATTATAAGAAAGTTACGATTTTTTGTAGTGAAAATTGTAAATATTTGTGGTGTGTTATGCCACTTTGTGGCAAAGTAACAAATGGTGAATTTTTAGTTTGTACCCTAAAATTATGAATTGTGAAAAAACACTTTTTCATATTTGTCATCACACCTTATGATGAGAAAGTTGTAACGTTTTGTAATGAGAAAAATAATGACATTTTATGGTTTATGTTACAAAAATTTATGAAATTTTTGTAGAAAAATTATGGAAAGTGTGGGAAGATATGAATTGATTCTCATTAAAATGTAAAGATGAGCAAAGCTTCTATATATACAGAAGTGGTTACAACTAACTGACACTATGTAACCTCTCTTTACTCTATGACAAACGTGCACTTATTCCTAACCGATTAGATATTTTCTTCATCCTCTTTCGCACTTGTTGCTTTATATGCATTGCATATATTAGCGGTCTTGTCACCTATTAATGGTGGCTTAACATTCCCCTGCAAACTCATGGGGGAAGAGAACACCATGAGTTTGTCTTGAATATATCGAAAACATGGACAAACAGCGGCTTGGTAAAATGTTGGCTAATTGATCAATGGTTGGAACATATTGAAGAGAAAGTCGTTTAGCAAGCACTTGTTCACGAACATAGTGGTCATCGACTTCGATATGTTTAGAATGGGAGTGAAAAACAAGATTAGAGGCCAACGCAAGAGCGAAAAGATTATCACACCAGAGAATCGGCAATAAGGGGGAAGGTACATACAAATTAGCAAGATATGTGAATCCAACTGAGTTCAGCTGCAGCATGGGCTAAAGCTCGATATTCAGCCTCAGTCGAAGAACGAGACATAGTGGCCTATTTCTTAGCTGACTAAGAAACAAGATTAGAACCCAAAAATACACAATAGTCAGATGTATACTTGCGATCAGTAGTATCTCCAACCTAGTTAGAATAAGAAAATGCATGAACATCAAATGTGCTAGGTGTATAAGTCAGGCCATGAGTGACAGTTCTCTTAACAAAACGAATCACAAATGCTTGGCAGTTGAGAAATCACCATTTGTAGGCGCATACATGTGTTGACAGGCTTGATTAACAGCCAGAGAAAGATCAGAACGAGTGATGGTCAAGTATTGCAAAGCCCCAACTAGACTACGATAGAGAGAAAGATTCATAAAGGGAATATCAGCTTTAGGAGAAAGGCTAGGCTTAACTGAAATAGGAGATGAGCAAGTCTTACATTTATCTAACCCAGCTTTGTGGATAATTTCTTGAGCATATTTTGCTAAGAAAGAAAATAATGGGTGGCTGTAGCTTGAACAGAAATTCCAAGAAAATAGGACAAATTCCCCAATTCTTTCATAGAGAAAGCAATGTGCATTTGAGTAATCAAGGGCTGGACATGAGAATGATCACTGCCAGTAAGTAAGATATCATCCATATGGACAACCAAAATGGTAATAGAAGTAGATGTTTTATGGATAAAAAGAGAGGAATCACAATGACTATTGTGAAACCCTTGAGAGAGAAGGAAGGTAAAAAAAAGTGGAATACTAGGCACGGGGAGCTTGCTTAAGCCCATACAAAGCCTTGTAGAGCTTGCACACATGAGTAGGTGATGTAGAATCAACAAAACCAGGTGGTTGAGACATAAAAACTTCCTCGTCAAGCTTGCCATGAAAGAATGCATTGGAAATGTCCAATTGTTTAAGAGGCCAACTATAATGCAAGACAAGACAAAGAATAATACAAATAGTAGAAAGCTTCGCTACAAGACTGAAGGTTTCCTAAAAATCAATACCTTCTTGTTGGAGATAGCCTTTAGCAACTAAACAAGCCATATAGCGAGCAATAGAACCATCGGAGTTGCGTTTAATCTAAACACCCACTTACACCCAATCTGATTTTTGTTAGGAGGTAAGGTCACCAAGGACCAGGTGTGTTGCTTTTGCAAAGCCCCAAACTCTTATTCCATAGCCTTAAACCAAATAGGAGAAGCAAGGGCTGCTTTATAAGTTGGAGGTTCGGAAGTAGTGTATAAAGGAGAAGAGGAAACACTCAGAGAGGTAGAATGAGAAGAGGATTTGGATCTAGTAATCATGGGATGAAGATTAGTAGTTGGATGAGGAGGTGGTGGTAAAGAAGGGAGAGCAACATGTATGGATTGGATAGGAAGAGGCTGTTGAACAGATGTAGATAAAGGAAATGTATGAACTGGTGGGGAACTGTATAGATTAGAGATGGCAGGGATAGAGGCATGAGGTTGAGTAGTGGGAGGCATAGCACCAGAAAGCAAAACAGAGTGAGATAGAGTGTTGAACTGGTTTGAAGACTGTGAGGTAGCCTGATGCTGAGCTAAGAAAACAATATGTGGCAGAACTAAAGGCTGAGGCTGAGTTGCAACCTGAATCTAATCTGCAAAAGAAGACTGAGCAGGCTGAGACTGAGGATGTGTCTGAGCAGCAGCTGATGCAGATTTATGGGTTGCAAAGGAAACATGCTGAGGCATTCTCTGATGGACAGTGGATGTAACCAATGAAGATGCCCAAAAGAAAGACTGAATAGTATCCAAAGAAGAAGGCTGAGACAAAGGAGTAATAGAGGGAAAAGTAGAAGCAATTGAAAAAGGGAACACGGTTTCATTAAAAATCACATGCCTAGACAAATAAAGCTTACTAGATTTAGGATCAAAAACACATATAGCCCTTAGCAAAGGGATAATAGCCCAAAAATACACATGAAGCAGATTTTGGATAAAGTTTAGATGAAAAATATAGCCTGAGCCAAGAAAAACATTGACAACCAAACACCCTAAAGAAAAAGTAATCAAGTATAGAATGAAAAAGTACCTGATAAGGAGACTTATTAGCAAGAATAGAAGATGGCATTTGGTTAATAAGAAAAGTAGTAGTAGCAACAACATCAAACCAAAAATGAAGCGAGAGAGAGAGAGAGAGAGAGAAACATGAAGAATTAAAGCAATGGAAGTTTCAATAATATGTCTATGTTTTTGCTCGGCCACACCATTTTGAGGTGATGTATATGGACATGAATGTTGATGAACAATCTCATTGTTTAAGAGAAAAGCTTGCATTTGTTTATTGAAAAATTCAGTACCACCATCAGTTTGAAAAACTTGAAGTGAAGTGGAAAATTGCTTCTCAACATAACATTTGAATTCAACAAATTTAGGAAACACTTCACTCTTGTAAACTAATGGATATAGCCAAGTAAATCTACCAAAATCATCTACAAAAATGACATAAAACTTGAAACCAGATGTAGATTTATTAAAGGGACCCCAAACATCACTGTGGATTAAGGACAGTGGTTGATTAGCAGTAGAATTGGACAATTGAAAGGGCAATCTATGACTTTTAGACACACAACAATCTAGGCAAGAAGCAAACTAATGATTGTTACAAGAGAAATGCTTCTTTTGAAGAGTAAATTCTCTGAAAAGAAGGGTGACCTAATCTATGGTGCCACATTTCTGCAGAAATAGTTTTATTCCAAGCATGAAAATGCACTTGAGGCAAATCAAATGAATAATGATGAGACTGAAAATTGATAGAACCCTTGTGAAGAATTCTCTTTGATTGTTTGTCCTGAATCATAAAAGTAAAGGCATAAAAAATGATATTACAATTATTGTCTCTAGAAAATTGATGATCTAAGAGAAGATTAGAAGTAATGGCAGGAAAGTGTAAGACAAGATTCAAACGAAAAAAAAATGAGAAGTTTGTAAAATACCTTGACCGGTGTGATGGATGGGAATAGGCTGACCATTTCCAAAAGTAATGTGATCAGTTCCAGGATAGGATTGATAGAGACTCAAATTGTTCAAATCATTTATCATATGATCATTAACAGCCAAATCAAGGCACCAAAGGGTTGAAGAGGAAAAGAACTGAGAGGTGGATGAATAAGGAAGAAAATAAGAGGCAACAAAAGCTTTGGAGTTAGGCACAGACTGAGTTGAAGACTGAAATTGAGGTTGATACTGAGCATCTAACCGATGCCAGCAATCAAAAGCTATGTGGCCAAAGAGACCACAAATCTGACACACTGGTCCTGTTCTTCCTCTACCTTTTGAAAAAGTTCAACCATAGCTACGAGATTGATTGGAAAATCGACCTCCTCGCCTTCCCTGGAAAAATATCTACCTTTTGAATGAGAAGATTGACCATGAGGATATCCAGAATGAGTGGATTGTGATCCTCTAGCAGCAGAGAAGGCAACATTAGGTTGCTCAATGGTTGAAAATTTCTTGCTCTTTAATTCGACATGGATAGATTCTGAACAAAGTAAAGCACACAATTCCTCTATTGAAATACTCTCAGATCATACCCTAATAGCAGTCTTGAACGAGTCATATTCATCAGGGAACCCATTTAATGTGATTAACCCAAGATCTTCATCTTCAACTATAGTAGATGCAAGAGCCAATTAATTTGATAATTCCTTGATATTATTCAAGTAATCCTCCATTGTTTCACCTTTCTTGGAAATGCTATTCAACTTGTTCTTGATCTGATGAATGTGTGACCTAGAGAGAATGGTGAATCGTTTAATCAACGCATTCCAAACCTCAGAACAGTGCTGAAACTGAATCACAGTTGAATAAATCGAAGAAGATAGAGTTGTTGTTAGACAACTCAACAGATGTGCATCTATTGTTTCCCATTGTACTCATGCTGGATTGGGGATTTTAGATCCAGGTGCATTCCTGATCTTTGCTGGTGGACATGGAAATGTTCCATCGACATACCCAAGCAAACTAGTAACCCTCAAGATATTCTGGATTTGGTTTTTCTAGATCAAAAAATTTGAAGCATCAAGCTTCACTGTAACAAATGAAGATAGATTTGAGATAAGAAGTGTTAGGTTTGAAGGAATTGAAGTTGAAGATGATGAAGAAATCGAAGATGATGGAAGTATAGTTGAAGGATTAGCCATTGAAGCCAAGAATCAATGCTCGTTTGAGCTTATTCCTCTTCTGATACCATGTGGAAAGATATGAATTGATTCTCGTTAAAATGTAAAGATGAGTAAAGCTCCTATATATATAGAAGTGTAGGTGGTTACAAGTGGTTACAACTAACACACACTATCTAACCTCTCTTTACTCTCTTTATAGCAAGCGTGCACTTATTCCTAACTGATTAGATATTTTCTTCATCCTCTTTCGCACTTGTTGCTTTATATGCATTACATATATCAATGGTCTTCCAACCTGTCAATGGTGGCTTAACAAAAAGTATATCATGCTCACTTTTTTAGGGGTGCACATAAATGTACAATTAATTTGAAAATTTTGTTCAAAAGTAATAATCAAGATCCTTAGACTCTTTCTTTATCTTTTTCAGCTTGAAAATTCACAAGATTTTCCTATGGAAGATTATTAGGAGTTAGCAGATTTGCACACAAGCATGTCTCAATCCATGCACAAGTCTCTCACTCAACAAGAAAACACATTATTTGGCTATAAAAATAACCTTGTCACATTCCTCACAACTACAGATTTCACAGTGCCTTCTATCGTTTACAATTTTTTTCTTTTATTTTTATAACTCATTGTTAGAAAACACAAATTTTTGTTAGGGGAGCAACAATTGAGCTTTTCAAATCCTAATAAGTACCTTTCTTACTTCAAATTGAACATTGTTTTTTTTTTCTTTTTCTTTTTTGGGTACAAATAGAACATCGCTCTTTGATGCATTTGCTAAGTTGCCTAGGTAGGCTTGTTAAAATTGAATCATCAACTAAATAATCTTAGCAAAAACTCATAATTTTCCATCTTAGGTGGAAATCTTTGTCATTTTGAACTCTATCAAATGTCATATGCTTTCTTAGATTATAGATGTGCACTTCTCTATAAACCTTCACAATTTATAAAACAGGCCATTAGATTACATGTATACAATGAAATTTCTCACTATGTTGTACTTTTTGATATATATCAATACTTTCTTTTCTTTTTTTTGCTAGTCAAAATAAATAAATAAAAAAGGCTCCACCTTTGATCAATCTTAAATTTGGCATGCATGATATTCCAGTCTACCAAAATGTTATGAAGGAGTGTAAAAATTTCATAATCTTAAACCCATTGATTCTTAGGTTTAGGACCAAAGGGTTGGCCTAGCGTGATTGAAGTGCTACCTTATCCGGTGTGATGTCTGAGTTCGAGTCTTATCGTAGTAAATGCAGTTTCTCTTCTCATATTTCCCTCTTCTCTTGACAATAAAATAATTAAATAAGTAATTTTTTTTAAAAAAAAATCTTAGGTATGAAAATACCATTCTAGGTTGAATCAATTTTGGATTAGTTACAAAATTTTAAAGAGAAAATTAGCCTAAAATCCCTCTCCTATTTTTAGTAATAAGAGAGGTTTACAATCTTATTTTGTAATGTCTAAGGTCCCTCACCTATCCCATATATCTCACTCACCCAAATTGAGCCCCATTGAACCCTAACACCTATTTTCTCATTCTCTCTTATGTCTGCGTCTCTTTCTCTCTCTAAAATCTTCGACTCTCTCTCTCTCTCTCCATATATATATACCTAAACCCTTGATTCCTAGGACTCAGCAGTAAATATAGCCGTTATCCCCTTAGCTGTACCCTACCCTTTTCTTTCACAGACTTCAAAATCCACCCACCTTTCCTCTCATATAAAAAAGACCCAAACTCCAAACCCAAAGACAATCACTTCTCTCACTCTTTTTCCCCCTAAGCACACACTACTTCATAGATTCACCACAATGGTTAAAGCAATAGCAACAACAATAACTATCCTTCTTTTTCTCCTCCTCTTGTCCTCCATTTCAGGTATCCATTTAAGTACCTAAAAAAAGGTGCTTCTGTAATTATTGCATCTACACTATTACTTTTTCATGTACTTTGATTGGTTAATTATCAATGTAATTTTCTTGTTCAACTATCATTGTCATGCCTTTTGATCATTAGTTCTGAACTGGGTTTTCTGAAATTCACTTATTCTAAACATCCAATTAGTGTAATTTGCTTTCCAAAAATATTTTGGAGTTTTAATTTGTGGTCCATCTGATGTGATGTTTTGACTTTGTATTTATTTATTTTTAATTTTTCACCTCACTAGAGCTCAATTATGATAAGAGTATTGATGGATACTCATCTCAGCAACTCAAGACACAAGTGCAGCCAAAAGAGAAGCCAACACAAAACACCTCAGCTCACACATGTGCAAGATATCAAAGCAGTTATAATAGATATGGTTATGAGAGTAGAGTGAGTTAGTTAGATTGTTTTGTAACAAACTCAGTGATAATACATTGAGTATAAATATCTGTAAACCTTCATCTTATCAAATAAGAAAGAAAGATATTTTTTTTTACAATTTCTGTTATGGTATCAGAGCCTTTCTTCTCCAACGAGTAAAGGTTCTTCAATGGCGTGTTTATCTTCAAGCTCATCTTCATTCATCTTACCATCAAATCTGAGTCTTCTTCTGTCAAATTTTAATTCTCTCATCACAGTTAAGTTAGATTCTACTAACTTTCTGATATGGAAAAATCAAATCCAAAATGTTCTTCGTGCTACTAATTTCCTAGGGTTTGTTACTGGATCAATTGCATCACCAAATCCAGAAGTGCTGGATTCTTCAGGAAAATCTATTCCAAATCCTGAGTTTGAGAATTAGAAGATTATTGATGCTCATCTGCTTAGCTTTCTCACAACTACTCTTTCTCTACTTGTGTTTGCATCTGTTCTTCATCTTCCACATTGTTCACAAGTCTGGACTGCCTTGGAGAAAAATATACATCTTTATCTCGATCTCATATCCACCAGTTAAAGAACAAGTTGTAGTCTGTGTCCAAAAGAGGTTTATCAACAGAAGAGCATCTCTTGCAAATTAAAACCATAACTGATCAACTCAGTCTTGCTTCTTCCTTTCTTGATGATAAAGATCTGGTTCTTCTAATCTTAAATGGTTTACCAGACGAGTATGATGCTTTCAAAACAATAATTCGTGCTAGAGCTGAGCAAATCACTATGGAAGAGTTGAGTTATCTTCACTATTCAAAGTCTATTCACATGGAGAATAAGACCAAATCTGCTCTCAACATTGACTCCACTATTGCCTATTCTGCAACTAAAAATACTGAGTCTAAGTCTTCAGGATCTAAAGGCTCAAATTATAAGGACCACATCTCTTATCGTGGCAGAGGAGGCAGATACAGTAGCAATAGGTTCTTTATGAGAGGTGCTAGAGGCAGACAAGGTCATGAGCAGTTCACTCAAGGCCATGGACAGTTCGCTTAAGGCAATTACTCTTCTACCTCTTATCAAATCTGTGGAGGTCACAATCACATTACTCTTGACTGTTGGTTTAGAATGGATCCCAATTATTCATCCACCAACTCTTCCTCCTCATCAGGCATATCCAAATCCACAGCTTATTCTGCAGTTCAATCTCCATCTTCTTCATCTGGTCCAAAATTTTCTTCATCTGGTTCTTCCACCCCATGGTTTGTGGACTCTGCAGCAACTAGTACATTACTAATGATCTTAGCAATTTCCATCTCTATCAGCCCTATCATGGTACTGATCAGGTTACAGTTGGCAATGGCCAGACATTACCTATTCACTATGTTGGTAAGGGTATTTTACCAACTCCACAATCTTCTTTTCACCTTCAAGATATGCTTCATGTGCCACAAATTTCATCAAATCTATTATATGTGCATAAGTTGGCTCAGGATAATAATTGTTCTATGATTTTTTATGCTAACTCTTTTCTCATTCAGGACAATCTTACGAAATAGGTGCTTCATAGAGGCCCTCATATTCATGGCTTATATCAATTCACTTCTTTATCTACTACTCATTGCTCACAAGCTTATTACACTTCTTCTCAGTCAAAGGTGTCTTTGGATAATTGGCATCAAAGATTGGGCCATCCCTCCTCCTTAAAGTTTCATTACATAGCTAAACATTTACATGTTAGTTTTTCAAATAAATGTGATGTTTTGTCTTGTACTCCTTGCAATGTAGCTAAGATTCACAAACTTCCTTTTAAGCTTTCTACATCAACTGTCTCTCAACATTTCTCTCTTGTACACAGTGATGTTTGGGGACCATTTCATGCTTCCAAGAATGGCTATCAGTACTATCTTTTGTTTGTAGATGACTTCAATAGATTTACATGGATTTTTCCTTTATTTGTTAAAAGTAAAGTGTACTCTACATTTGTTCATTTCAAGAATTATGTTGAAAATCAATTCAATCTCTCACTCAAAATTTTTCACACAGATAATGGTAGTGAGTTTGTGAATCATAAAATGGATGATATTTTGCCTCTCATGGTATCATTCACCAGCTTAGTTGTCCCTATACTCCTGAACATAATGGTATTGCAAAAAAAAAAAATCAACATATCACTCAAACTGCTATTGCTTTACTGTCTCAATCTTCTGTCCCTCTTGAGTATTGGTTTGAGGCCATGGCTAGTTCTGTCTTTCTTATTAACAGGATGCCTAGTCTATCTCTAAGTCATTCCTCTCTTTATCAGTTATTGTTTAAATCAATTCCAGATTACACTTTTCTCAAAGTCTTTGGTTGTCAATGTTTCCCTTGGCTTAGGCCTTACAATTCCAACAAACTTCAACTCAAATCAATTCCCTGTGTCTTCTTGGGCTATCATCCTTCCACTAAAGGCTATAGATGCTTGGATCCCATTACAGGCAAAGTTTTTCTCTCTCGACATGTCTTATTCAATGAGAGTTGTTTTCTTTTTGCTCACACTATTGTAGTCCCTCATACTTTACCTGTCATTTCTTTTTCTTTGGTCCTCTGTTCTCTCTATTGTTCAATCTGCTCCTACTCAGCTTTTTCCTGCTCCTCCATCCAGCTCTGCTGTGTCTTAGTTTCCTGCAGCTCCTATAGCTCCTCAATCTACTCTTGCTATATTCTCATCTGCTATACAGCCTACTGCAACCTAATGTCCAGCCTACTACTCAGCCTACTGCAGCTGCTCAGTCTTCTTTACCTCCTATCTTATTATCTCCTGCTTCACTTCTGCCCTTGTCTCTATTCCTATTCAATCTATTTCTATTGATCTTCCTTTTTCTTCTCACTCTCTGTCTAATGTTCATCCTATGCAAACCAGGTCCAAAACTAAAGCTCGTCTAACTCACACTACTGATCTTACCTACATAGAACCTGCCACCACTAAGCTGGCTCTTCAATCTCCTATTTGGTTTCAGGCTATGACTGAAGAAATTCAGGCTCTCTATCATCAAGGCACTTGGTCTCTAGTGCCTCTTCTTCTCAAAAGCCTTCCATTGGCTGTAAATGGGTTTTTCGCATCAAGAAGAATTCAGATGGCTCTATTGCTCACTATAAAGCTTGACTTATTGCCAAGGGCTATCATCAACAAAAAGGTATTGACTACCATGAGACCTTCAGTCCAGTGGCCAAACAACCTACAATTCGTGTGGTTTTGTGCCTAGCTCTTCATCACCATTGGCCTATTAAACAGTGTGCTGTAGGTTTTTGTATGTTCCTTGGTCCAAATCTTATTTCCTGATCTGCTAAAAAGCAAGCCACTGTCTCTAGACCCTCAAATAAAGCTGAGTATAGATCCATGACTCATACTGCTGCTGAGTTATGTTGGCTTCAATTGCTGCTCAAGGAGTTGTCTATCTCTTGTTCTTCTTTCCCTGTTCTTTGGTGTGATAATGTGTCGGCTATGGCTTTGGCTTCAAATCCAGTCTTTCATGCACGTTCGAAACATATTGAAATAGATTGCCATTTTATTTGTGAAAGGGTTGCTTCTAAATAAATTTCTCTTTCTTATATTGCTTCAATTGATCAGGTTGCTTGAGATTTTTTCTAAGCCCCTGTCTTCTTCTCGGTTTCATTATCTTAAGGACAAACTAATGGTGCTTCCTCAATCCCATTGGTTTGCGGGGGAACGATAAGAGTATTGAGGAATACTCATCTCAGCAGCTCAAGACACAAGTGCAGCCAAAAGAGAAGCCAACACAAAACACCTCAGCTCACACATGTGCAAGACATCAAAGCAGTTACAATAGATATGATTATGAGAGTAGAGTGAGTTAGTTAGATTGTTAGTTAGTTAGATTGTGAATTAGTTAGATTGTTTTGTAACAAACTTAGTGATAATACATTGAGTATAAATATCTGTAAACCTTCATCATATCAAATAAGAAAGAAAGATTTTTTTTTTTTTACAATTGCTATTAAATTAGAGCTCTAGTTTTAAAGGAATGTATCATAGTTGTTTGCTTTCAATCTAAATAGGGTTGAGGTGGCTTGGGTTCTAAATAGGGACCCTTTTTAGTCTAAATTGTGTTGCTTTATGTTGTAATTAAGTTATTTAGATCTTAATTTTGGTTGTGAAGTGTTATGATTTACTGGAAATTTAAAATTATGAACAAAATATAGAGAAATTTGTGAAGAAAATTAGAGAAATTCTCTGTGAACAAAGCTAGAGAAATTTTAATTTTCTCTAGATTTCTCTAGATTAAATTCAGAGAAATTTCAATTTTCTCTGGTTTGAATCCAGAGAAATTCTCTGTACGTAATTTTTCTGGTCTTCCCAGAATCTCTAGACTGGAATCCAGAGAAATTCTCTAAGAAGTCCAGAGAATTCAAATTTTCTCTGAATCGATGTTGAGGGACCTTAGTTATTATAAAAATATTGAATATTCTTTATGTTATAAAATCTTAATACCAGGGCCCCTAAAAATAAATTCCCAATTTTAAATTGGTTCAACTTTAAGATTTCATTTCCAAATCTAAAAATTAATTGCTTAAATTCTTATGCATTTTTAAATATATATATATATATATATATATTATATATTGTTTTGGTAATGATAAAAGGAGCCTATATGGCTGAAATGAAACAGTGTACTCTCTTCATTCTAGGTTTAATCAATTTTGGGTTAGTTATAAAATTTTAAATTGTTCAACTTTAAGATTTCATTTCCAAATCTAAAAATCAATTGACTTAAATTCTTATGCATTTTTTTTTTTTAAATATTGTTTTGGTAATGATAAACCAAAAAAAAAATGATTTATCTACATAATTTGTTGTCGTTTGAATCGTTTAAATTTGTGTTATTCGGATGATCGGTTTCACTCTCATCTATGCAATTGCCACCCTATTGTCCAGATGATTGACCAGTCAACTTGCCTACCGACCAACATGAACAAATTCGGACAATTCAAACAACATCAAATTCGGTAGATGTAGATAAAAGGAGCCTGTATGACTGAAATGAAACAGTGTACTCTCAATATTCTCTACCAGTTGTGATAGCACTGGAAGTAATTATTATCAATCATGTCTTCAATGTACTTTGTAACCTTCTTTTTCCCTGAATGAAATACTGGGTATTATCGTCATCATCAATCATATCTTTAATGTACTTGTAAGTAACCTTCTTTTTCCCTAAGATGAAGGAACATATGTTTAAGAATAATACTTTAGACCCCCTCAAAAGGGGCACCCCCTCACCCCCTTTGACATGTGTCAGGGGGTGATTGGATGTGCAGGAAAAAAAAAAAAGAAAAAAAGAAAAAGCAACCAATGAGAGTGAGAGGGGGTGAAAGGGGGTGATGGGAAAAGGGGGTCTCTATCATTGTTGTATATTTAATTCATTCTATTCAATTATAAAAGTTTTATATCATCACCATAAGCTAAAAAAAAGGCAGATATATCTCATCTCAAAAAAAAAAAAAAAAATGTATCATAGAAAATTTAAGGTACATTGCATAAAATCATCTTTTTGTAATTAAGATTTTAAATATCAATTAATATTATTTAATACTGATTCATATAGACTATTTTAATATTGATTGATATATAATTGTATTGCTAATATCAATATCTTTATTTAAGACACAAGCTCAAAAAAGAGCCTTATGATTAAGAGGAAAAAAAATGAAAAAGAAAAAGAAAAAAGCCATATATATAGTAATAAGAACATAAATGATGATTAGATTATTCTAAAATATGTATGTAATTAATTATTTAAAGAAAGAGATGAGAAAATTAGGTACCTTGGATGAAGGCTATTCTTAACAACTTTCTGGCCATATTTCCTCCATTTGTAACCATCATCAAGCACATCCACCACCTCACTTCTTGTCTGAAAACAAAACCTTGGCTCTCTAAGTTTTCTCCTCATCTTAACCTTGTTCTTCTCGGTCGATGAGCTCCTCCACCTACATGTCAATTCAAATCCATTCTCAATGACTCCATAAGAAAGATGTAATTCCATTTTTTTTATCGAGTCCAAATAGAAACCAAAGATCTTGAGCAACTGATTCGGCAAAACAACTCAAAAGATAAAGAAGCATTGTTAATTTTTGAGTTACTCAATAACAATAATATTCATCTTCATTCTCTCTCTCTCTCTCTCTCTCTGTGTTGTTAAAAGGTAAATAAAATAGAAACAGCAAACCAGTAATGGAGACTTGAAATTGGTGGGCTTGCCAATGAGTAGCATCAAGACTATAGTAGGTCTAGTACTCATTCCTTCCCACAACACCAACAACACATAACAAAGGGGAGAGAGAGAGAGAGAGGTGACATCTGTACAAAAAGCATATTCTAACCAAATTCAGTAATCTGTTTCCCATAAAACTAGATCTCCTTAGATTCTCAGTGAGAACATAAGGAAACTTGTCTACATTCTCTCTCTTACATGTGTGTGTGTGTGTGTGTGTGTGAGAGAGAGAGAGAGGAGAGATGCATGATGTAGAATGATTTCATTGGAGATCTACTATGTGGGTAAATTTCCTTTATAAGCGAGATAGTATGGTTCTTTTGTTGATCAAAAAAATAAGCGAGATAGTATGGTTCTAAATTAATTATGATATAAGGACATATCAAGACAAGTATATATTGATGTATTTTTATTGGTCGATGTATCAATATAGTTTAACCTAGTAAAGAAAAAGCAAAAAAAAAAAAAAAGGGTAAGAGAGGGGATTACCATGAATTGCTACCATCGTTGGCATTTGCAGTGCAATTTTCATCATTAACGTTCTTGGGATCCAATTGCGCCTCCTAAATTTCAATTATAAACATTAATTAGAGAGCTTAACAAGAACAAGAAGGAAAAAAAAAAAAGAATTTTATATTATTCATGAATTTCTCAAGGAGCATATACCAACATGTAATATTACAAATCCTTTATTATGATAAAAATAAAAAAAAATAAAATAAAACAAATCTAACTGCCTTACCTGCTGATTAGAATTCCATGAAGGTCTGCTACTGAGTCCATTATGGCCAAACCCCATACCAGCTTCGGTATCGTTGTTGTTGGTGGTGGTAGTGGTGGTGCCGCCACCGTTGAGAGGCTGAGATGGGGCCAAGAAGCTCATGACCTGGTTATGATCTTCAAACTGTACAAAACCCATTTCCTGGATCACATGCGGTGGCGCGAACGATACCTGCAGCTCGTAATTTGGTATCCCTCCTCTCTCTCCTTCCATTTTTTGTGTTCAAAACTTCAAATCAAACTAGGTTTGTTTGATGGATTGTTTAGAACTTTGCTTGTTTGATCTTGTTGATTTCTTCTTGTTTGTGTTGGGTGGTGCATATGTGTACAATACTACAATGCGTGAGTACAATACCGCAATGCATGTGTGGAGGGTGTGATGTGTTTTGGGGGGTGGGGGGTGGGTCACAGGTCAACTAGAAAACGCTGAATGGAATGTTTCTCAACATCTTCCTAGGGTTGTTTGGAGTCTGTCTGTCTCTACACAGGACATGAACAGTGACCCTCCACTTTTCTTTTTCTCTCTCTCTCAAAAAAATTCCAGCTTCTCTCCACCCCCAATAATTGGATTGACTGTGGGCCGCTCCGGGCCATTTCGATGATCGAATTATTCACCTACTCGCTTATTCTGAACTGGCCATTAATATAAAGTAAAATAATTGATTTATCGAATTTGACCTTGCTCGAATTGTTTTAGATGATTCATTGGATAGCTTGTTAATTACAGTTGTCACTCTTGTCAATTATAACTGTTATCCTTATTATTAATCGGTGTGTCAACCGACATCCTCTCGAATTACCGGCCGAACAACCGACATACACAAATTCAAATAATTCAGACAAGCTCAAATTCGGTGAATGTAATATTACTGAATGTAAAATTTCAATTTAATCAAAAATTTACAACTATATAATTTGATCATATTTATTTTTAAAATAATAAACAGTAAGTGTTCTCTTAAATAAACATAAGTTAATCATATAATAATTAATATTTGATCAAATTAATTTTTCACAAGAAAAATTATTTAATAAAATGTAAAATATAATTAGTTTAATGAGCCTACATGTGTAATGATCAGCTCTCTTAAAATCACACGATTAGTTGAATATTGCCCTTGACTATTGAAAAAAATTCTAAAACCACATGAATTAATTATAAAATAGAACACGATCTTTTTACATGAAATGTGTTTTATTTTTTTGTGAGTCTCACGCTCATATATGAGGATTATATCTAATTATGTAATTAACTTTTATACAAGCAGACTAACTATTAATTATAAGACTTACACAAAGCACTAGAACAGTCTAAAAAATATACCGGTGTTTTTCATAAGACTTGGGTTTGTCTCCGGTCTAAAATCTGGATTAAAGGTGTTGTCCGGGCACCATAGATCTCGTTTCGATAATTTAAATCATTTATTTTGTAGGACATTGCGTGTGTATCATCCATAAATAAATAAAAAAAGATTGATCTCATAACTATAACTTTTGTCATTTTATTGTGTTTATCTCCAAAAAAATAAGAATTCATTTTTTTTAGATACACATGCAATAAAATAAAAAAGTTACAATTATCAGATCGACCTAAATATTTTCATGGATGACATACAGATAAGGTCTTACAAAATTGACGATTTAAATTATTAAAATGGAGCTCGTGACTTGCCCCATGGATTGGGCGGCAGACAAACGTAATCCTTTTATCAAAATACCTAAAAAGTATAAAAAATATTAAGGATATAATATAAATAATAACATTTTTCTCTCTAATAACTTATTTTTAATATAATTGATTTTTTTAATTTTTTAGATGAATTGATTGTTAACAATTTAATGACCAAGGAAAAAGTCATGCGACACTTTGAATACTATTTATTCCAGATTAAAAAAAAAAAAAATTTAAAAATTTCTACTATTGCCAGATCAATTAAACTAAATAAATCTTATACTATTGCCAGAACAATTCTAGCTCTTGATCAAAACAAAAGGAGCAAAGTAAAAAGTAACATTTTTTTTTAAAAAAAAAAAAAATTATAAAAGCAACAAGTTTAAAGAATCTTGGTTATTATATAAACAAAAGGTCATCATCATTATATATTTATTTCTCCCAATGAAACAAAAAGTGCTCATCATTATCCTTTCATAAACAACATTCAAATCAGTATATATAAATTGTAATTTTCTTTAATAATGATATGTTACTAGTAAACTTGTTTGGGAAGACTAAATAAGTGCACTTTTTGTCTTTTTTGATTAAAAAAGTGAGGTTGAAAATATGGATGTTTGGGTTAACTTTTTGACTTTTTATGAAAAAATGTGTAATAAAAAATTGTAAAAATTGGTTTTTAGAGGAAAATTTGAATTGGGAGTTGTGCAGCCGTAATTGTTGACTTTTGGTGAATAGTGTTAACTTTTTAACTTTTTGAGTAACTTTTTGACTTTTTGGATTATTTGGGATATCCCAAACTTAACCATCATATGTTTGCATTTGAAAAAATGAAAAAAAAAATAAATAAATAAATAATTACCATGTAAAAAAACACTTATAAAGAGTCTCAGGCTTCGTTTGACAACTCAATATTTTAGTTTAAAAGTCAAAAAGTCAATAAAAAAATTAAAAGCCAACAACATATATAAAAAAAAGTCAAAGATTCTTTTTTCTATATACTTTTTACATGTCTTTTCGTAAAAAATCAAAAAAATCATTGCAAACATATTAATTTTTTTTAACCTCATATTTTAGGCAAAAAATCAAAAAGTTCCTAAAATATTCTGTTCCTAAACGAGGCCTCAATTAAAATTTTCAACTTAAGTCTCTAAATGTGAAATTTTCTATTCTATTTTCAAAGTTTTGGACAAATTATGCTGGTAATCCTTACATTTTAGCTCTTATATCATTTTGATCCTTACACTTTCAGTTTGATCAATTTTCACCCTTAATTTTAGATTTTGCATCAATTTGGTCCAATTGATAAAAATGTTTGGTTTTTTTTTTTTTTTTTTTTTTTTTTTTACGAAAAATAATCACAAGGTTTGTTGAAGTTTTTTTTTTTTAATTGACAAAAGTCATTTATTTGTTGTTAGATTAGTACTTATAGGAATTAGCCTCCATATCCTTGCAAAACACTAAGTGTTTACCTCCTAATTCAACTTTCCTTAAGAAAAGTTGAACCTATGACCTTTCCGTGGAAATTAAGCCTATAGGAGAGTCATGATGGGCAACTAAATTATGCGTAGTTGGTTAAGTTGGTTGAAGTCACTAAATTGATCAACTTTACAATTTAACTCATAAAATCAAGACACATGCAGAGCATTATAAAAAAATGCTAACAATTGATATCAATTTGAGACAAAGTAAAAAATTTAGGATTAAAGTCAAGTCAATTGAAATTACAGAGACCAAAATGACACAAAAATCAAAATATATGGACTAGTAGTATAATTTATCCCAAAGTTTTTTTTTTCCCCTTTTTTCAAAAATCAAAATGAAGTGAAAAAAAAGAAAAAAAAAAAGCAATGGCAATAACCCTACAACTAAAACCACAAACCACTTACTGCTAAATATATGCTTCCTTGTTTGCATGACAATATTGTTTGATCATCACCTGTCTTTTTTTCTTTTCTTTTTTTTTTTTTTTTTGATCGGCTTGATCATCACCTGTTTGAGGAAGAGATTTCTTAATTTTCTGATTTTACATGTTAAATTTGACTGGAAAAAAAAAATCCATTTATCTTGGTTGCTTGCTCATCAAATAAATGAGAAACTTACATTACCATAAACATAGCAGTATTTAGAACCATGATCATTACTATATCTTCTATACTATGTATTTGCAGAAAACAGCTGATCTAATTCTTTCACAGAAAGGGAATCAACCTTCAAAGTTAAGGGGTGGTTAAAAATCAACAAAGTGGAATAAACACCTAAAATGATTAATGCAGCTAAGTTTTGGTCTTGTTCAAAAGTAACAGATTATTTTGCTTTTTCTTGTTGCAACCCTTGTAATATGTGTTATATAGGATTTTAAATGAGTATTGCTATTAGCACTTCATTTATTATTTTGGATCTCATATTTTTTAATTTTTTTTATTACAATAATAATCTTAAATAAAATTACTAAAGAAGACATTAATTATTTGGAACACTCCATCTTACAATTAAGCCCACACACACACTAAATTATGAGATAGGGTTTATAAGAGTACTCACCTCCATCATCAGCTATCAATCTTTCCCAAATCCCACCTTTAAAATCTACCCACTCTCAAAACCTTGAGAACTCTCCGATGGTAATATTCCAACAACAACGGTGTCAACCACTTGATTACACACACTTTTTCGGCAATGGCAATAAGTGAAAGTTTTTCCAACAACTACAACTTTATGAGACGAGAGAAGTACGACAATATAAATTTAGAAAAGATTCATAGTTTTGATGGTGTTCTCAGCTTGAAAGAGGTCTTACAAGGAAAGTTTCTTGAAAAACACAGTAAAATTGATGAAAACTACTTGTATTTTTTTCGGTATTGCACTCGCAAACATATGATCAAATTCAAGAACACTGGCCCGAATATTGCTTATTTGTTCCGAAACACAAGCCCGAACATTGATTATTATTTGGGAATACAAGTCCAAACATAAAAATTTAATACACTTTGAAGGGTTAAAATTTTTCACATTTGCAAAAGTTTTCATTTTATCACATTTGGAAACACAAGCCCAAACATAGCTTATTTGTTCGAGAACACAAGTCCGAACATTCTGAGTAAAAGATAGAGAAGAGAGACTTCAGGGATAGGGGATGAGAGGGAATTTTTTAATTTTTTAATTTTTTAATTTTTTTGACTAGGGGGAGGAGAGAGATTGAAACTATGCAAAATGCGGATTTGCTCCCTTTGAACTATACCTATACATAGATTTTTTTTTTTTAAATTTTTTTGAACGACAAGAAAAAACTTTATTGCTGTATTTATTGATCTATATATATACATATATATCTGTTGTCTTCAAGGTTAGGGTTGATCAAAGAAATGGGTGGAATTGAAGGAAGATATACACACCTAATGCGAAGAAAAAAGTAAAAATCACAGAGAACACATTCCTTACACTGATTGATTCACTTCAGAAATATTTTTCTTCTACCGTCGTGAGAGAGACAATTGGTTTTGGGGAGTTTTTTTTTTTTGGTAGGATTTTGGGAGATAATAGTTTTTAGGGGTGTGCATTTAAATAGGGTGAAATTTTCATAAGGATAATTTTGAAATTATTTGAAGGGAGGAAAGAAATTTTAAAGATTTTAAAATTTATAAGTGGTGGATCAAAGAAATGGGAGTCTAAAATAATAAATCAGATTCTAATAATAACACTCTTTTAAATGAAGGGAAATTACATTTCAAAGTAATTTTTTAAATATAATTACAGATAGGATATAAACTTTATTAACATTAATAATTAAGCATCTTTTGGGAAGTGGGTTAAAAATCACTTCCCAACTTTTAACACACTTACCTCTCTCACAAAAAATTAAAAATAAAGTCAAAAATTAATTTTTAACCATCTTTCCAAAACACCTCTTAAAGTAATAAATTTCTTCATGTATGTATAATTATTTTTTGAATCAGCCACTGAATGGTAGTTAAATTTCATTATAAAATTATAGTTAAATTTTCGTGGGACCTAGAATTATTCTTTTAAATATCATTTGAAACATATCATGATTTGGGACTTCTAATATTGATGTTTATTCCGTAATTTCTGACCGTACTGTCAATACTAATATATGTACCGATATCATTACTTAATTACGTTGATATAGGATTTTGTACTTGTCATATTGATAATTATTGATTTATTGGCTCTTACTATTCAATATATATGATTACACTCATATATATATATAATTACACTAACCTCTGCTGAAATTTTGAAAATATATATGGTTAGTCCACATTTTTTATATAATTACACTAATTTCTCTTATTATTTTAATTCACATCATACTTAGGTTATTTTTAATTAATAATTCATTAGTCATATGAATAAAAAAATAATCAGTGTGTTTGGTTTTAGTTTTTTGAATTCAATTTTTTAAAAATTGAATTTTTTATATTTCGTGTTTTTTTTTATTTTTAGTGAATATTTTTAAAATTTAAAACATTTTTTTTACTTTTTTAGATGCACCTTATTTAGATTTATTTAAAAAGTAAAATATTTGTCAAAAAATATTCTAAAAATTTAATAAATACACAAAAATACGAAAAATATACTGAAATTTTGTATTTTTTTGTTTTTTTATGGTATTTAGTGAATTTTTTAAAGATTTTTTTCACGAAAATTGTACTTTTTAAGTATATTTATGTTAAGTGTGTCTAAAAATTAAAAACTCTATTTAAAATATTTTTAAAAATTCAATTAAACAAAAAAAAAATACAGAAAATAAGAAAGTAGAATTTTCTGAAAAATATTTTCAAAAAACTAAAAATAAACATAGTGAATGTTATCATCACTTTCCTATTAAAATATATATTTATTTAAGTGTCTACCCACTATATGTATTAGTTTTGGTCGGTTTAACCGTATTAAAAGAGAAATTAGTGTAATTATATTGAAGAAAAATAATATACAAGCCCACTTTTTAGATCCACTTTATAAACTTAATGATGTGTGTAAGTAATATAATTGATTGATGATTAGAAAAAATATGAGAGAAAGTGTTATATTTAATATCATAATTGATTATCACGTCAATAAATTTAAAAATTGAGTCTAGTTTTTTATTTTAAATAACAATACTCTTATATTAAAAATAGGGGTGCAACTCGGACGAGTTCGCTCGAGTTGAGAGGTTGTCCAAGTCTAGCCCAAGTTATACTGAGATCTACCCAAGCCCGCCCTAGCTCGAATTGTAACCCGAGATTGTCTACCCAAACCCGACCCGAGTTAAGCCTGAATTGCCCGAGTTGCCCGAATTGTATTTATTTATATTTTTTTTTTGCAGCAACATTATTAAATTATTAAAATTTGACTCTATTTATATTTTTTTATATATAGAAAATCATTAATACCATCAAAACAAATAATTTATATAATATAAGAAAGATGTCGCTATAGTAGTCTTTACAATTTATGAGTGAAAAAAAAATAAAAAATAATATTTTATGTTATTTATATATAATATATATTCAATATGATTTAATAATGTAAATTACTTTAATATCATGGTTAATTTATATATATATGTAATATTTTTATATATCTATATATATAATTCAAGTTTCAGCTTGCTCGGATTGTTTGATATCTTTGTCCAAGTCCGTCCAAATTTAATTCGGGCTTCTGAATTTTTACCCAAGCCTGTACCGAATTTGAAAATATCTTATCCAAACCCTAAAAAAATTCGAGCTGAGTTCGAGTTATTCGAATTGAATCCGCCCAAATTGCACCCCTAATTAAAAATGTGAAAATAACTCAATTTTCTCCTAACTTTTAAAAAGGTAAATATAATTTGCCATAATATATTATATATATATATATGTGGAGAGAGAGAGAGAGAGAGAGAGAAGTCTAGGGGGCAATGAGTAATGGGGGTCTATCAAAATTTCCATCTATGTCAAGGTGCTGATGGAAGTAAAAAAAGAAGGGGAAAATTATAAGCCTCGGAAATCTTTGCCGAATCTAATTCCAATTCCAATAGATAGCATTTGTCTGTCTGTCTACTCAGACCACCCTTACCCTTACCTGCAAAAAGATGAAGAAAACTATCATAACTCCCACATTTCATTTTTCTCACTTTGCATTCCATCTCTCTATCTCTCTCTCTTTCTTGGATTTCCACTCACTCTCTCACCTGTTACTTCATTCACAATATTTTTGAAAGAATATTTCATTCCATTCATATATTCTCTTATAAAATTTTAATATAAAAATAATATATTCTATAATTTAAACCAATAAATGTCATTTTAGAGTATCACCTGAACTTAATTCAGGAGTAAAATCAATTCTCCTTGACACGACCGTTCAATTCCGGCAATAAACACCACTCTCTCTCTCACCTACCCATTTATAATTTTGAACATATTAGCATTTATAATTACAAACAGAAAAATATTTGGTGGTCCGAATTTTTATGGTTCAAATGGTTCGAATGTATCAAAATGACGTCGTTTTATATTCAAAATAATATCGTTTTAGGTGTTTCAAACCATTTAAACTATATTTTTTCGAGCTACCTATTACAAACGTATTATCTAACATTATGTTGAGTTCACAGTGCACCTAGATTTTTTGGAACTTACATAGGAACTATTTGTTATAGTTTTTAGAGTTGATTATAATTTATTTTTATAGAACTTAAGACTTTGTTTGATTTGGTTTGATTTGGTTTGAGAGTCTGTGTCAGATTATTTAGTACAATTTCTGTTTATAGCTTATTAGGTAAAAATAGTTTAAATAAGTTGAAAAAAGTTAATTATTTAAAAGCTAGGGTAAGGGTGCTTTTAACTTCTGTTTTTTAATGAGTTTCTTTTTTTTTTTTTTAAAGTTAAAAGCTGATAATTAAAAAGCAGAACCTAAAAACACCCCTACCTCAGCTCTCAAATAATCAATTTTTTCAGCTTATTTAAATTATTTCTGCCTTATAAGCTATTAGTAGAAACTATACTAAACAGTCTAACATAAACTCCTAAATCAAAATAAGATATAATCACTCCCTAAAATTATAACAAATAGTCCCATAATCTCCAACTATAAGCATGTTTTTCTCTCAAATACCCCCTTCCCTAACTAGTAAGGATTCTCTGTCTCCAAAAATTCTCGTCACTGTTTCAAATTACTCAGAACCATAGAATCATATGAGAATCTTAAGATTCACAAGTCTAAAAATATATCTAATGATTATAAGTGATTTGGAACCGGGAATAAAAAATTTTGAGAACAGGGGCCTTCCCAAACCCCCCCCCAACCGAGAAAATTATCAAAACTCACTCTCTCACACGTGTAGACATGCATGCGTTGCACGCGAACTTTCATTGTTTCATGTAATGGTTATTTCTTGGGAAATATAATCTAAGTGACAAATAGGACAAAGAGTACAAATTGGCGTTGGACTTCTCACCACTTTGCAATTATTTTTCTAAAACTATAATGACATGTTATTTCTCTTAATTTTTACTACAGTTGACTGAAAATAAAATAAAAAAGTATAAGAAGATATAGGCCATGTTTGACTTCGCTTTCAAAACTTGTTTCAGCAAAAAAAAAAATTTTAAATTAAAAATTAATTTGATGAAAGAAATTAAAAAAAGTACTTATTATTTTTCTATAGTTTTATCTTCTGGAATGTCATAAATAATTTTTAAAATTTTGAAAATATTTTTTGTTTATTTTTATCAAATTAATTCTCATTTTATGATTTTTTTTTTTTTAAATTAAACAAACATGACTATAATGAATTACATAATGCAATCTTCTTATACAAGGTTAGTCTTACTTTTTTTTTTTTTTTTTAAGTATTACACCATTTCAGGAAGTTGCCTCCAATTTCATAATTAATTTATGTGCAAATAGAATAATTGAAAAAAAATCAAGAAAAACATTCGAAACAGTAATGGCTAATCTCATTTTCTTTTGTGTTCATTTTTCCACAAAGAAAGACACAATTTTTTCTTATAAAATGCACCTCATAAATTTGATAAGGTACCCTCAAAATTTTGGCTTCACTAAAATGCAACAACTATCAAAACACGGACTCATTTTAATTAAAAAATTAAAAAATGATTTAAAATTTTTTATTTTTTTATATGTAAAGCACATGCATAATGATGTTATAGTGCATTCGAGTCACAATGATAGGTCTTTGTTACCCAATTGTAGAATAATTAGTTAAAATAAAAAGTAAACATATTCCATTTATTTATAGGATAGAAACTGAAAAAATCATACAAAAATAGAAAATAATTAAGAATAAATAAAATTAAAAAAAAAAAATCAGAACGGAGGATTGCGTATCACACGGTCTCTTTAAAATATATTCACCGCTGCAGCAGTGGCATTAATAAGGTCTTAACAGCAGAACATGAGCTGACTAAGGTAGTGAACAATATCATGCCTAGAGTAAGAGAAACCTGGGAGGCTGGATTTGGCCCACAGAGCCATTCTCTATTTGACATTAACACTCAAATCCTTAAGATTAGGCTGACTCCCATTGAAGATGTAATCATCAGATAGTTTTTCCATATGGGAAACTAACACCTCCAAACCAAACTAGTTGCATCAAAACCAGCAGTGTTTTTGTTTGTCATGTTATTTTTTCGCACCAAACCAAACATCTACATTGGAGAAGACTACTAAAGGGTACTAACCCACCATTGTTGTTTTCTTTCCCATGGACAATATCTCCTTTTAATTAGTCACCAATGAACAACAAACAAATATTTTAAACAAAAGAAAGCTCCAAATGAAGTAAGATTGGCTATGCCATTCTCCTTTTCCCCCACCCTTCCAATTCCATGCCCCCTCTCTAGAATAGGATTAAAGTTGGATTGTTTAGGTGTTCATGGGGTGTGTTCTGTACTACAGTTCAGAACATCCAATAAATTTATATCACAATTTGTAAAAATTTGTCTTTTTGAAACTTCTTTTAATTAATCACAAAAAATTCCAAATCAAAATTTGTACTTTCTTTCAATTTTAACAATTCACCTATCAGGCGAACAGACACCACTAATTTTAATTCCTATTTGATTAATTAATTACTTAATGAAAGTGAATGGATATGAGTTAGTTGGAGCAACCATGATCCTTTAAAAGTGCAAAACAAGAAAAAAGAGAAGTGAAAGAGATAGGTTTGGTGATCAATTTGCGCGTGTTTGTTTGTGTGGAGATCAAGTTAAGGTGCTTTATGCACCTAATTACAGATTTTTGGATTAACATGGCTTGTTCTTCAGTGCTTTTAGTCACCGAGTCATTGTTACTTTTTTTCACGGGTTAATTGTATTTTTTTAATCTCTAACATTTTAATTGTGTCAAAGTGATTCCATAGTTAATGTTGTTAGTATTTATCATTAGAATTAGAAATAGTTTTACAACAAAAATTACAACTTATAAAAAATTTCTTAATTTTAATGATAAATATGGACAACTTCAAAGTAGAGGGATAAAAGGTGTTATTTTATTAGTTTAAAGTATACAATTTACACTTGGTGATTAAGAAAATTCATTCAATTTTGGCATACATTAGTTATGATTTATATAGTTGGGGAGAGAAATGTATGTTTTGGTGTGTAGGCCAAGTGAATGAATCTTATAATAATATGTTAATTGATTGTACCTTATCAAATATTTAAGAGATAATAAATAATTAGCAAATCATTGATAAGAGATGGAATCTTTAGACGACTTATTTGAAATCCAAGTTCACAATTATTTTTTTGTTATGCTAATTAATGATTTTGTGATGGCGAATCGATCGATCCATCTTAACATAAAAAACAAAAAAACATGAGAGTGATCCTAATTTAACCTGAATTTCATTCAACCCAAGTTGAAATAACATTACAGAAGCTTATGGAAGTGAGGCTAGCATGTTGATTAATTAACAATTGATTAATCAATAGTTAATTAAATAATTAATGAATTGATTTTAGCTGAAACAGAGACACATATGGTCATATAGTGGGCTTTCAGTTTCACTTTCGAATCTAAGTGTGTTTTAGGATGGATGGGGGGCCACCCCAATGCCCAACTTAGCTTAACAATTACAAATTGCAATTACACGCAGCAGTTAATTAGATGAAAGATCATGTCAATAGATAGAGACCTCTTTCCCTCTTTCAAAAACCAACCTCAATTTTTAAACCCTAAAATCATTAATGTACTCCACTTATTAATCTATGTCATTACCCTAATAATTTATTATACGGTGTACATATACGATGCATATCCAATCCAAACATAATTCTATTACAAACACAGAAACAAACATATAATAGCAGTAAAGAAGTTGAACTCACTAAATTCAAAAGCATAGATGGAATTTGCAGTGGTGATGGGTTATTATGTAGGTGGTGCTGAACAACACCTCATTCAAGATAAATACACTCAAGTCAGAAGAGTCCATGGGTGCTATAATTTTGCACCCAAAACAGACCAATGGGTGTGGAGAGACAGAGCAAGAAATCGGAGTTTAGCAAGATCCCAAATTTTTGATATTGCACTATATATTTTTATTTGGGTACCTAGCATTTGTAATATGAGAAACTTGTTCTTCTCAATTGACTCTGAAAAACCTAACACTCAAGATTGAAATTTCAACAATCCAAAATCCACAATACGAAATAAAACCACTTCAACCAAACCCATTCACGAAATTAGATAAAGCCCTAAAAAACCATTTACGAAATCAACACAAAATGAAAGAAAAAAAAATCATATAAAAACCCTACAGAAAGCGTGAGAAATGGGAAAGAGAGAGACAATGAGAAAGAGAGAGAAAGAAAGTTACCCAGATCGACAGAGATGAAGAGAGACTGAGAGACAAATACATGTGATCAATGGTATCGTGGCGGCGAGCGTCGATGGCCAGCGACGGTGATAATCGGCGGTGAGGTTTGGTTTTGACTACTCTCTATGTTGGTGTGTGAGACATAACAGAACCCAAATGTGTTTTTGTATAAATGGGATACTGGGCGCCAATATTAATGCCTTTCCCTCTAAAAAAAATTTCAAAGATTTAGCGACTAAATGCTTATTTGTCGGCAAATACCCATTAATAGTGACTAAACATTGGTCGCCAAATGTAACATTTTGGTTACTAATGTTTACTTTCATTGGCAAAGTTTAATATACAACGACTAAATTATTTTTTGTCGTCAAAATTTCATCTAAATGTGTCCATTTTTTGGCGACTAAATTTGTTTTGTCGGCAAATGACATTATATGGCGACTAAATGAAGAATTAGTAGCGTAAAATGCCAACAAACACCGACTAAAAACTATTTTAGTCGCCAATTACATTATATTTAGTGACTAAAGTTTTTTTTGGTCGCCAATAAGAATTATATGTCGACTAAAATATAGTAGCTAAAACATGAAATCAACGTCGACTAAATCAACTTTTAGTCGCCCAAAGTACTATTTTTGGTGAGTAAAATTTTTTTGGTCGCCAAATTTAGTCGCCAAATGTGTAGTTTGTTGTAGTGTCTCCCACTACTTCCATGTGGTGGAAATCCAAAAGCCACCAACTCTGGGCACGCCAAGATAGATACAGGTTGCGGGCCAACGACTCGACCCAAACACAAGCTTAGCTCAGCCCATTCCATGTCCAAGTTCCATGGACCCATGTGGTGAAAATCTTGTGAGAACCCAAATATACAAATTAAGTAAATAATTAAATAATAATAATATTACAATCTCAAATATTTTGGTGGTGAATCCTAAAGTGCAAATTAATTAATTGGAAGGTCTTTTAATTAATTTTAAAACCTAAAATAAATTTATGGTGAAAGTCTTTAATTTAGAGGCAAGGTTTATTATAAATGAATAAAAAATAGAGAAGAGGGTGTGACTTGAACTCTAGACCACAAAATTAATAAATAAGGCTCTTACCATTTGAGTTGCATATAACTTGTACATATATTTTGTATATTTATCTATTTATTTGACCTACACATGCTTTAGGTGTACCCAACCATTAGTATAAAATAAAAACAAAAGAAAAACCCTAACTCTCTTATTATTTTCATAACACAACAGCAGCCACTTTAGGCTTCTTAGCAACCGTGAGTCATTGTGAGGGGGAGAGAGAGAGAGAGAGAGAGAGGAAAGAAATTTCTAGCATCTTGTGGTTCTACAACTTTAAGGTATTGTTCTTCTATAATATATTATATCTATGATTATTGTGTATAGATGTTTCGGTGTATTGATTGGAAGAAAAAGGAAGGATTGGTTGATTGTGTTAGTATTCTGTGTATATTATTATCATACAAAATTTTAAAGCGAATTAAGGAGCTAAAGTCGTTAGATAAGAATTCTACACAGAACCACAAACTTTAAAAATCAAGAAACCATATCAAACAAATGAATTTTGAACTGAAATTTTTACAGTAGATTTATTACATATTGAATTGCATATCTGAATTTTTTCATAATTTTTGGGAATCAAAATCCATATAAACTGGTGCGTTCAAATCTGTCCAGAAAATAGGTTTTAAACAGTAAATTCGGGAGTGTTGTTCTCTTTGGGTATAAATCCAAAAATTATCAAATCAGTGTCACTAGAACCGGTTACGAGTCTAGTTTCTTACATTCTTGGCCTTGCATAGATTGCTTGTGTATATTAAGAGAACCGTCAATTTCTTTAAACGGCTGCAGAAAACAACTTGTTTGGATATAATAAATTGTAGATAATTATTTTGATAAGCAAATCAAGTGAAACTAATTGGGTTTGAAACTTAGGATATATTAATTGATATCTGGAGGTTTTTGGAATTTTTCGAACAGCGTGTAGCGGGTTTTGTAATTTTCAAAGTTAGCGAATAGGTTGGGAAAACTTGTTTAAAACTTTGTTTTATCTTAAAGTTATTTTTAGTTAAGTTTCGATCGGAAGCCATGTCTTCGGTGATTTTAGACCTTGAAGAACATGAATTTAGGTAATATTTAAGAGTAACAGTGAGTTGGGTTGAGCCGTGTTAGTGCGCTTTAGTTGAGGTTACTTAGTTCCTATTTTTTAGTATTTTTAAATTAGTAGTGACGTGTAATTTTTATACTTGGTTCAGGGCACTAGTTGGACTTTCATACTCTATTCGAGGATTATATTATTTCATTTTCAGGTGAGTAGTTTCATGCTACATATTTTTATAAATGTTCCCCAACCCTGAACTGTTGGAAAATTAAATTGTTGTTTCATGACTAAACTGTTTTGATAAATTATTATATTATCAATTGAATCAAATTATTTCTGAAACATGTGTGAACTTGGCATACTGTAAACTATTTGGTTTGGTCTCATGTTTATAATGATGAACTACCATGTTTTGCGAAACTGATGTGTATTGATTATTGGGACCATATGTGTATTTAGTCTGGGGAAATTATTCCACTGTGTGTGGTGACTCTGGCTACTAGGGAACAGATCCGGGTTGAGCCGTGATGACTCTAGTGCTCAACGATTGTAAGGAAAAGACCTTAAAAAAAAAACTAGGTGACCTTCAATCGGATCGTCTTTGAGAAAAGGCCCAGGTGCCACCTTGAGGATGACTCTTAGTTCGGTATTGGATCCAACGGGGCTTATAGCCTTGAGAACTGTGTGGCATATTATTTGTTTTTATTGGTACCTAGAAAATTATTGGTGTTCATGTTGTAATTTGTTTTAAGTGAAAAATGTCATTTAACATGTTCTTGCGAGACATGAGTATTTTAACTGTTGAACTGTGGAACCTTCTTTTTGAAACATATTGTATTTACCAAACTGTATGCCAATCTAGTTTTTGTGATATATATCTTATTTTGGAATTTATTCTTGTTTTCAAAACTGTATTTACTATCCATGTTGCTACTCACTGAGCTATCAGCTGACTTAGTTTTTTTATCACTTCCAGGTGTTAGAAGGAGTTAGAGTGGATTTATGGCATAGCGGGGACTCAATTGCATGGACCTCTAGGACATTCATTTATTTTGTTTTAGACTGTTATGTCAAGTTTGTGCATTTTTATATTTGTTTTTATTGAGGTTCATTTAGGATTATTTTGATATGTGGATTGTTTATATCCCATAAGTTTGGATGGTATTGATTACGGTTGGTTTTGCCGTTTATACTTGTGGCATGTCACTGGATTGAGTTTGGTTATTTATTACTGGACCTTTGTATAGTTGCTCAATGTGATTATGGATTAGTGGTTAGGCTTACGTGTGCCTTGGGCTGAGTCCCTGTGGGCCACGGCCGGTCATACCCAGATTTGCGATGTGACAATTGTGGTATCAGAGCAATAGGTTTATTGAGTTACATATCTTGCATTTCATCATTTAGACGAGGTCCGAGTCCCTATAGTCCTTAGTAGTGTTTGGTTAAGTTAGTTTTGTTTAAACTTGTGTTGAATCTTTTTTTATTTCAGTTTGAAGGTTAAGAGTTGGCACCTAGATATATACACGGATTGTCTATTCCTTGTGAGCCTTTGATGTATGTATTACCTTGTCTACTTCATTACGAGAATCAGTAGTATTGAGAGATGTTTGTAGATCATGTGAGATAAAGATGGATGGTAGGATTTTTCCAGTGGATTTGATTTCTTTAGAGATGAAGGATTTTGATGTGATTTTGGAGATGGATTTGTTGACGAAGCATCATGCTTCTATTGATTGTTTTAGAATGGGGGTAGTTTTTGCTATGCTGGGACAACTTGAGTTTTTCTTTTAGGGAGATAGGAAAGGGTCTTCTATCTGTTTTATTTCTTCTCTTTAGGCTAACCGAATGTTGAGAAAATGGTGTCATGGTTACTTAGCTTGTGTGGTGAGTATCGAACAACCAGAGCAGAGGTTAGAGGAGTTGCCTGTAATGAGGGAATTTGTTGATGTTTTTTTTTCCAAAGGATTTACCTGGTCTTCCTCCAGATATTGAGGTAGAATTTTCCATTGACTTGATCCCCAATACCCTATCTATCTCTAAAGCACCCTATAGAATGGCACCATTGGAGTTAAGGGAGTTACAAATTCACTTACAGGAGTTGCTAGACAAAGATTTTATTAGGCCTCGTGTTTTATCTTGGGAAGCACCTGTGTTGTTTGTGAATAAGAATGATAGGTCTATGAGATTGTGTATTGATTATAGGGAACTGAACAAAGTCACAGTGAAGAATAGGTATCCTTTGCCTCACATTGATGACTTATTTGACCGGTTGTAGGGAGCTCAAGTATTCTCTAAGATGGACTTAAGGTCAGGCTATCACCAGTTGAAGGTAAGGGATGAGGCTGTTCCTAAGGCCACTTTTAGAGCCCGTTATGGGCATTATGAGTTCTTGGTAATACCTTTCAGTCTTACAAATGCACCAGCCGCGTTCATGGATTTGATCCTTAGCTGGATAAATTTATAGTAGTGTTTATTAATGACATCCTAATTTATTTGAGGAGTAAAGAGGAGCATGAGAAGTATTTAAGGGTAGTATTTTAGATCCTTAGGGAGATGAGACTGTATGCAAAATTAAAGAAGTGTGAATTCTGGTTGAGTAGTGTGTTCTTTTTGGGTCATGTGGTGAGTAAAGATGGGGTATTTGTGGATAGCACAAAAGTGGCAGCAATTGTTGATTGGCCACGACCCACTTCTGTGACAGAGGTACGTAGCTTTTTAGGGCTTACTGGATATTACAGACAGTTTGTGGAAGGATTCTCCCGTATTGCTTTGCCACTTACCAATCTCACCAGGAAAGGGATAAAGTTTGAGTGGAATGATGATTGTGAGTGTAACTTCCAAGAGTTTAAACAGAGATTGACATCAGCTCTAATCCTTGCCTTACGTACAGGTGGTGGTAGTTTTGTGATTTATAGTGATGCTTCACGACAAGGTTTAGGATGTGTGCTCATGCAGCATGGAAATGTGTGATTAGGCGTCACGACAGTTGAAAGTACATGAGAGAAATTATCCTACGCACGACTTGGAGTTAGCAGCAGTGATTTTCGCTCTTAAGATCTAGCGACATTATTTGTATGGAGAGTCATGTGAGATTTACATTGATCATAAGAGTTTGAAGTATATTTTCACACAAAAGGAACTAAATTTGAGGCAAAGAAGATGGCTTGAGTTACTAAAAGATTATGTTGTGAATATTTTATATCATCCAGGGAAGGCCAATGAGGTTGCAGATGCCTTGAGTAGGAAGGTCGCAGTTGGAGATGTAGCTGCTTTGTCTATTGAGAATTGTTTGGTGGAAGACATGAGACGTTTGAGGCTTGAGGTTGTTACGCCTGGTGATAGGGCTTATTATAGTCAATTGACAGTTGAGCCGACCTTGAGAGAATAGATTCGTTTAGCTCAGGAGATTGACCCCCAGTGTGAGCATATTAAAGGAGAGATGGCAGAGGGTAAACATGTAGACTTTGTGGTTAGTAATGATGGGTTGCTTAGATTCTGTAGCCGAATTTGTATTCTTGCTGGTGGTGATTTGAGGAAGGAGATTATGGCAGAGGCACATAGTTATAGTTACAGCATTCATCCTAGAAACACTAAGATGTATAGGGATCTTCATGAACATTTTTGGTGGAATGGTATGAAGGGAGATATTGCAGAATTTGTGGCTCAATGTTTGGTGTGTCAACAGGTTAAAGTAGAACATCAGAAACCCGCGGGAAACTACAACCCTTACCTATACCAGAGTGGAAGTGGGATCATATTACCATGGACTTTGTGTGTGGTTTACCTCGTACTAGTAGTAATCACGATGCAGTTTGGGTAGTTGTTGATAGATTAACCAAGTCAGCACATTTTATTAGAGTTCGGATGAACTATTCTCTAGCTCGATTTGCATAGTTGTATGTGAGGGAGATTGTTAGATTGCATGGTGCACCTGTGTCAATAGTGTCAGAGCGGGACCATCGTTTTGTGTTTAAGTTTTGGGGTGCATTACAGTCAGCTATGGGTACTTGGTTAAATTTTAGTTCAACTTATCACCCTTAGACAGATGAGCAATCAGAGAGGACTATTCAAACCCTTGAGGATATGTTGAGGGCTTGTGCTTTGGAGTGGAGAGGTAATTGGGATGATTATTTGCCGCTCATGGAGTTTGCGTATAATAATAGTTATCATTCTAGTTTGGGAGTAGCTCCTTATGAGGCTTTGTATAGGAGGAAGTGTAGGTCTCCTTTGTGTTGGTATGAGGTTGGTGAGAGGCAAATGTTGAGACCTGATTTGGTGGAGGATGCTACATAGAAAATTATCACCATTAGAGAGAGATTATTGACTGCTCAGAGAAGACAAAAAAGTTATGCTGATCATCATATGAGAGATTTAGAGTTTCATGTGGGGGTTATTGTGATACCCCTGTTCTGTATTGTGTTAATTGGTCCCTAATACGTATGTGATTATATGTTTTAATATGATTTTGTGTGTCATTATGTGGATATGTGTGATTTTGGAACTTTATCTGTTCACCGTAGGAATATCTGTTTGAATAACCCGCTTTGGAAGTTAAATTGAGGGCCTTATCGGCCATAGAACCCAAAATTGATTACGCCATTGTGATTGGCTTAATTTTTAGAGCCTACGGTGAAATTTAATTGAAAAACAGATTCGGGTCAGATTAAGTCGATTTAATTGTTGAATTAAAGCCCAACCACTTTATTATTTTAATATTGGCCTTAGTGGGTTTTGTTTTAAGCCTCTACACTCCCTATCCTCTATAATTCACTTCATTTGGCTGATCAAAAACTCAAAGGGAAAAGAGAGGGTCGGCTAGTGAGAGAGGGAGTGAGGGAAATTGGGATTTTGGCCTCAAAGCTTGATGATTTGAAGATCAACTCAGAATTAAGCTTAAGTTGGAAGGTTAAAGCTCCTAGGTGAGTAATCAACCCTTAACTCATGAGTTTATGTTGTGTTCTAGTGAATTAAAGACTTAATGGTGAGTTTGATCATGTTGTGTTGAATTTAATGTGATATGCACATACATGTATAGAATTGTTATGAATTGCCATAAGTTGCATAATCTAGCATGTATCATGTCAATTAAGCAAGATTTGAAGTTTGATTATGCATGCAAGCTTAGTTTGTTGAGCTTTGGCACCATTTGCATCTTCTGAAATGGAAATGAGGTCAAGATGGCCATGCATGTTTGAATAATTGAGGATGGGAGCTTGAAATGCATGAATATATATGATGGAGTTGAATGCGGTGCCAAATTGAGACATGCAAGTATGTAATCCTTGAAATTGAGCTCCCTAACCATGTGTTTTGGTGTTTGTACCTTGTTAGTATGATTGCATGTGAACTTTGAGTCTTAGAATGCATGAGTTTGGCTGGAAAATCGAGCTGGAACTCAAGAACATAACCTGGGAATTTCCAGAATTTTGACGTCCGCTCGAGCAGGGGAAGCGCCGCTCGAGTGGAGAATTCGAGCTCCCAGCATTTTTGGCAGACATGGCCCCCGCTTGAGCGGGGGAGTTGACGCTCGAGCGGGGAGCTATGTAGGCAGACAGTCCGCTCGAGCGGTAGAGTTCACGCTCGAGCGGGAATTTGAGGTAACCAGCACTTTTGCAGGATAAAGGGTCCGCTCGAGCGGGGAAGTCCACGCTCGAGCGGGGACCCTGTTTTCTGAAATTCTAATGATGCATTCTGTGTTATATTTTTTCGTTCTCTTTCACTTGTAAGCACTCTTAGGCATATGTTAAGCATTGTAAATGAGTTGATAAGATAAGAATAAAGCCTAATGAGGAGTATGTGAATTAAAGAACGGATTGAACTGTTAGTGACCCTTTTGTGTTCATGAAATATGTAGGGTCAAGCTCCAGGTGCGAATCCACAAGCCGATCACTGTGAGTAATATCGATATTCGTATACTTGTGAATGTCCAATTGATTATTCCCTCATAAGCTTTATAAGTTGCTAATTGGGGTTGTGGACAAAAGTCTGACACGATATTACATGGACCCAAGGTCGTTTTGATAGAATTGAATGGACCGAAGGTCGTTTTGATAGAATTGAATGGACCGAAGGTCGTTTTGATAGAATTGAATGGACGAAGGTCATCTTAGTGAAGGAATGTTTTGACGGACCGAAGGTCGGTTATTGAAAGTCGTTTGACTTATATGAAGGTCGTTTTGACTTATATGAATGGACCGAAGGTCGTTTTGACATGAATGAGTGGGCCGAAGGCCGTTTTGACATTAATGATCGGGCCGAAGGCCGTTTTGACATGAATGGGAATCTGAATGGGCCAAAGGCCAGAATGTTGAAACTACAAGTCACTTAATTTGAAACTCGTATAGTTATGTATCTGTTAAATAGGAATATGAGTTGGGCCCAAGGCCGTTTGGAGTATGTTGTTTTGCATATTGTTATATGACTTCTGTATTTGATATTATTCACTAGGCTATCGCTCATGCTCATTCATGTGTTTGTAGGTGAGCCGAGGGAAGTCCAAACCCAGCCCCAGTGAAGTTTGCCAAGAACAACACGAGTTTTGAGAAAGTCAGCCTTATGTCTCACGCACGAGACCTACCCTTGCCATTTTGTTATGTAATTATACTTTTGTCTTGCTGGCAAGGACTTTATGTATATTTGTAAATAGTTTGTCATGGGTTGACTTAGCTGGATGATCCTGTCTTTTAGAATTTATGGTACTGTACTTTTGATGTGGGTTATTAACGTATATGAGTATGGTTTGTTTTGGAGTGCATATAAGCACGGCTCTATGGACAAATTTTTTGATTATTGCTTCCGTCTGGCCCCTTTACTCTGTTTAGTTATGTCTATTTTGTTTTGAGGCCGTAGGTAATCTCAGGATTACTGGCCGGTTACGTCCTTAACCCATAGGGGCGGGTTTGGGTCGTGACAGTTATGGTATTTTTGAAAGTATCACCATGGAAAGGAGCCATTAGGTTTGGAAAGAAAGGAAAGTTGAGTCCTAGATACATTGGTCCATTTGAGGTATTGGAGAAGGTTGGTGAGGTTGCGTATCATGTTGCTCTACCCCCTAGGTTGGCAGGAGTGCATAATATGTTTAACGTGTCTATGCTAAGGAAATATGTGCACAGTCCATCGCATGTGTTAGATTATGAGCAGCTTTAGATTGGAGAGGATTTTTCGTATAAGGAGATGCCTGTTCAGATTTTGGATTCGAAAGAGAAAATGTTGCGTACAAAGGCCATTAAATTGGTTAAGATACTGTGGCGTAATCATCTAGTTGAAGAGGCGACTTGGGAGCGCGAGGACGAGATGCGCGAGAGAAACCCACATCTATTCTCATTATTTACTCAGGTTAGTTTCGAGGACGAAACTTTTCTTTTAGGGAGGGACAATGTGAAAACCCGAATATACAAATGAAGTAAATAATTAAATAATAATAATATTACAATCTCAAATATTTTGGTGGTGAATCCTAAAGTGCAAATTAATTAATTGGAAAGTCTTTTAATTAATTTTAAAACCTAAAATAAATTTATGGTGAAAGTCTTTAATTTAGAGGCAAGGTTTATTATAAATAAATAAAAAATAGAGAAGAGGGTGTGACTTGAACTCTATACCACAAAATTAATAAATAAGGCTCTTACCATTTGAGTTGCATATAACTTGTACATATATTTTGTATATTTATCTATTTATTTGACCTACACATGCTTTAGGTGTACCCAACCATTAGTATAAAATAAAAACAAAAGAAAAACCCTAACTCTCTTATTATTTTCACAACACAACAGCAGCCACTTTAGGCTTCTTAGCAGCCGTGAGTCATTGTGAGGGGGAGAGAGAGAGAGAAATTTCTAGCATCTTGTAGTTCTACAACTTTAAGGTATTATTCTTCTATAATATATTATATCTATGATTATTGTGTATAGATGTTTCGGTGTATTGATTGGAAGAAAAAGGAATGGATTGGCTGATTGTGTTAGTATTCTGTGTATATTATTATCATACAAAATTTTAAAGCGAATTAAGGAGCTAAAGTTGTTAGATAAGAATTCTACACAGAACCACAAACTTTAAAAATCAATAAACCATATCAAACGAATGAATTTTGAACTAAAATTTTTACAGTAGATTAATTACATATTGAATTGCATATCTGAATTTTTTCATAATTTTTGGGAATCAAAATCCATATAAACTGATGCGTTCAAATCTGTCCAGAAAACATGTTTTAAACAGTAAATTCAGAAGTGTTGTTCTCTTTGGGTATAAATCCAAAAATTATCAAATCAGCGTCACTAGAACCGGTTACGAGTCTAGTTTCTTACGTTTTTGGCCTTGTATTGATTGCTCATGTATATTAAGAGAACCGTCAATTTCTTTAAACGGCTGCAGAAAACAATCTGTTTGGATATAATAAATTGTAGATAATTATTTTGATAAGCAAATCAAGTGAAACTAATTGGGTTTGAAACTTAGGATATATTAATTGATATCTGGAGGTTTTTGAAATTTTTCGAATAGCGTGGAGTGGGTTTTGTAATTTTCAAAGTTAGCGAATAGGTTGGGAAAACTTGTTTAAAACTCTGTTTTATTTTAAAGTTATTTTTAGTTAAGTTTCGATCGGAACCCATGTCTTGGGTGATTTTAGACCTTGAAGAACATGAATTTAGGTAATATTTAAGAGTAATGGTGAGTTGGGTTGAGCCGTGTTAGTGCGCTTTAGTTGAGGTTACTTAGTTCCTATTTTTTAATATTTTTAAATTAGTAGTGACGTGTAATTTTTATACTTGGTTCAGGGCACTAGTTGGACTTTCATACTCTATTCGAGGATTATATTATTTCGTTTTCAGGTGAGTAGTTTCATGCTACATATTTTTATAAATGTTCCCCAACCCTGAACTCTTGGAAAATTAAATTTCTATTTCATGACTAAACTATTTTGATAAATTATTATATTATCAATTGAATCAAATTATTTCTGAAACATGTGTGAACTTGGCATAGTGTAAACTATTTGTTTTGGTCTCATGTTTATAATGATGAACTACCATGTTTTGCGAAACTGATGTGTATTGATTATTGGGACCATATGTGTATTTAGTCCAGGGAAATTATTCCACTGCGTATGGTGACTCTGGCCACTAGGGAACAGATCCGGGTTGAGCCGTGATGACTCTAGTGCTCAACGATTGTAAGGAAAAGACCTTAAAAAAAAAACTAGGTGACCTTCAATCGGATCATCTTTGAGAAAAGGCCCAGGTGCCACCCTGAGGATGACTCTTAGTTCGGTATTAGATCGAACATGGCTTATAGCCTTGAGAACTGTGTGGCATACTATTTGTTTTTATTGGTACCTAGAAAATTATTGGTGTTCATGTTGTAATTTGTTTTAAGTGGAAAATGTCATTTAACATGTTCTTGCGAAACATGAGTATTTTAACTGTTGAACTGTGGAACCTTCTTTTTGAAACATATTGTATTTACCAAACTGTATGCCAATCTAGTTTATGTGATATATATCTTATTTTGGAATTTATCCCTATTTTCAAAACTGTATTTACTATCCATGTTGCTACTCACTGAGCTATCAGCTGACTTAGTTTTTTTTATCACTTCCAGGTGTTAGAAGGAGTTAGAGTGGATTTATGGCATAGCGGGGACTCAATTGCATGGACCTCTAGGACATTCATTTATTTTTTTTGACTGTTATGTCAAGTTTGTGCATTTTTATATTTGTTTTTATTGAGGTTCATTTAGGATTATTTTGATATGTGGGTTGTTTATATCCTATAAGTTTGGATGGTATTGATTACGGTTGGTTTTGCCGCTTATACTTGTGGCATGTCACTGGATTGAGTTTGGTTATTTATTACTGGACTTTTGTATAGTTGCTCAATGTGATTATGGATTAGTGGTTAGGCTTACGTGTGCCTTGGGCTGAGTCCCTGTGGGCCACGGCTGGTCATACCCAGATTTGGGGTGTGACAAATCTAAGAGCCACCATGTAGTGCTTCGGACTCTTTGAGTTTATAGGTTTACATTTAATCCTTTTTATTATTATAATTAGAACCTCTTTAACTGATGTTAGGGCAATGATTGATGTGTCATCATAACAGTTGAATAAGATTGAATTAAAACCTTGATTTGGATATTTGTTCTTTGAGTAGTCTTCGCTCTTTTGACATTTTCTCTTTCTTCACTTTGAATCTTGATGTGAGATTAGAACTATTAGAAAGCTTACTTTCAATGCTTCAATTTAGACTCAAGAACCATCCAAAACAGAGTTAGACAAGAGAGTTATGTTTTTTTGAAATTTTGGTGCCAAAACTGACAGTAGAGTTTGCTTGAGCAAAGTTTTGACCGCTCAAGCAAACTAAAGAGCTAAACAATTCTAATTTTCAAAAAAACTTGAGATACTACAAGTACCTATTCTTTGCTTGAGAGCAACTTTGATTGCTCGAGAGGTTAGAAACCTGAGATCCTATAAGCCTTCATCACCTCTCGAGTGCAACTTTGGTTGGTCGAGCAGTCTATTCGAATTCGACGCATGGAAGCTATACTTTTAGTCAGATTTGTGAGTACAAAGCTAACGTTTGTTCTTGCACTATAGAGAGGCTCTAGATATTTCTTCTCACCAAGCCTTTCTCTCTTCATTCTCTCTCTAGTTTCTCCCTTTTCTCTAGGACTCTTTTCTCTCTAAATTTTTTACATTTAACACACAAAACATTGGATCCAAACTACTTGAGCTAGAGTTTGAGAAAAACTCGAGCATTAAAGTTGTAGAGCGCATTGAGGGTTTTGACTTCACTAAACTCGATTTCCATTTGGAGTACTACTTTGGATTTTCGAGCTTCTTTCCCCTCCTCACAAACTTGAGGTAGGGATTCTCTTACCTCTATAAATTTATTTTGAGTATCTTATATGGTATTTTGATTAGTCATGAAATTGTGAAAAGGGGAGAGATTTTGTATAATTATTATATAAAAATTAAGACTTTTGTGCATAATTTTATTCTTTCAAAATTTTCCTTTTGATAAATTGTTGTGGTGCATGAATTTATCAAAATTGTTTCAAAACAACAAAAGCCCCAATTTTCTCAAACCCTGGGAATTGAAAAGTTAATGAAAATATTGAATTGATATTTTTTTGAGAAATTGAGAATATTGATGAGATTATGAAAGATATATTTATTGTGATATAATTAGAGATATCTGGGTGGAGGATTGCATTGTTATGTTGTAGAATTTATCAATGAGTTAGGAGAATTGAAATATTTGAAAAATCATGTTTTGGGCATCTTTTATCATTGAGTGTTGAATAATTCATGATTTTGTCACGATTATTAACATGTGATAATTGGAAATTATTGAATAATGGTGGGTGAATCTAGGTAGTATATAAAACTTTTTGAATTGTTGATTTAAGTTGGCTTGAGGTCTTCGGTGAAAGACCGAAAACCCACGCAGTGTAGATACTAATTTCCTTCCAACTAGTAATCGATAAAATCGAAGTGATTTTTGGTAGTTTTTAGGTAGAATACTAGTAGATACTTACCTAGGGATTCATCGTGCTTTCAAATTGTTAAATCCTGTTTTGAATTATGGAAGTTGAACAAGTGTGAGTTGTTTGGAAAACTTCATTGTTTCGAAAGCAGTTTTGTCATGAAATGGCATATGCATTGGCATCCGTGATCATATGCATATTCGATACTCATTTATTTAGTTAAGATTATCTTTACTAGGTTTAGTGTTCATCCCTATGTGGAAAAATTATTTCCAGGTATCCATAGCGTGCCTCCGCTGAGATGAGGGCATGGAGGATCTTGGGAGATTAAAGCTCACCTTTGTATATTTTTGTAAAGCCTAGGGCTTTTTGTATTTTTGTTGTAATAAGGCAAAGCTCCTGAAATGTGTAAGCTTTTAGGACATTTAAATTGAATACTTACTTAACTTTGTAGGCCTTAGAGTTATGAATATGTAATTGCATGCAATTGTAGATCTTAGAGTTATAAATATGTAATTGCATGTAATGTCTTTTATAAACCTCAAAATTCATACAACAGAAAGGAGATTTATTTATTTATAATTGCCAAAATTTTGTGGAGTGAAATACAATGGAAATGAGATTTATTTTGTTTATGATTGTCATTATATCTTGAGATAACTAATGGCTTCCGCATGTACAATTCGATTGGGTTAAGGAATAAATAAGGAATATAGGTTTGAATATAGCTAATCAGGTTTTATAAAATATAAGCCTCTAGAGCACACTACAAGAATTTACACTTTTGGCGACTAAATTTTTAGTCGCCAAAAGTCATCTTTTAGTCGCTAAAAATTTTTAGCGACTAAATTTTTTGGTTGCAAGAGTAGTCGTTGATGGATTGTCGGGAAAGGTATTTAGCGACTACAATTATTTTAGTCGCCAAATGTACTGAAATGCTGGCTAATTTTTTAGTCTCCAAAAGTATTGAAAAAAAAATTAAATATCACCTTTTCAGCGACTAAAAATATTTTGTTGCGAAAAACCTTACCTATATCTAGCTACTAAATATTTAGTCGCCAAAAGTTTTTTTGTTCCTCCTCTTCTTTTTTTAGCTACTAAATATATTAGTCACCTAAAGTGTTATGTGTTTTAGCTACTAAATATTTAGTTGCCTAAAGTCTCACATTTTTTGCTACTAAACTTGTAGTTGGCAAAATTGTTGTTGTTCATCAAAAAAATTTTGGCTACAAAATATTTTAGTCGCCAAATGTCGGATTATTTTTGCTACTAAGGTTTTAGTCGCCTAAAGTGTGGTTTTTCTTTTTGGCTACTAATTTTTTAGTCGCTAAAAATCTGACTCTTTTAGCTACTAAGCTTTTAGTAGGCAAATATTTTGTGTTTTGCCCACTAAACATTTAGTGGGCGAAAGTCTTAGATTTTTCGCTACTAAACTTACAGTCGGCAAATGTTTTTTGCTTTTTGGCTACAAAATATTTTAGTCGTTAAATGTCTTTTTTTTTAAAGTTTTAGTCACCTAATGTCTGCTTTTTGTTGGCACTCAGCTTTGTAGTTGCCATAATTGTTTTCCGAAATTTTTATTTGGTTTTAGCTACTAACATTTTAGTCACTCAAATATGTACTTCTTTTTAACTACAAATTGTTTAGTCACCAAAAAAATGCTCTTATGTTTTATCGCAAAATTCTAATTTCTCCACAACTTGTCTGTAATCTGTGCAACCTGTAGTATGTATATAAACAAACAATACATATTTTATCAATCATTCCGCAATCCATATTACTTCTAACCATCCAAAAAAATTTTAAATGTATATATTCCATACAAACCAACTATTGTCCAAACTAAAATTATATTTCCATATAAAAATTCAACCCTCTATACACAAAAATTATATTTACTACCATGCGATATGGCCATTTGGTGTGGTACAAATTACCATCGTAATCTGTACCACAACAAAAGGTAATCTATATGCCACGCCAGCAACTATCAATTGGATTACAGAAGTTATATGTATCAGTAATGCTAATCTACACAAAAGCAGAGGAAGACATAGTTAACAGGATTATACAAAAGTGTCAAATGTCCTCTATAAACAAAAATATAGACTATCCACAAGTCTACACCAAAAGCCATCTACAAAAAATAAAAAAACAATTGCACCCATTACAAAATATCAATTGATTCAGACATAGGAAAAATGTTGTAATAACATGCATTTAAGGTAGAACAATCTATAAAAACCTTTTTTTCGAAATACAATCATATGTATGTATCATGAAAGATTTATTCCAAACTTGATTTCAATTTACAAAAAATACAATGTTTAGGAGCATACCTCTTCATAAAATGAATTTTTACGAGTAGAATGTTTTGGTTGAAAATTTATTTTAACTCTTCTTCATTCTCATTTTCCTAGTCAAAGTAAAATGAATGAGTAATCTACGGGGTTATCTACATAACCATATCATGCTTTCTTAATACGTTTACCATCCAAATGACCACCGTATATGATGAAACAAATGGCATCATTTAGAATGAAAATGTTGAACATTTATTGGATGTCAAACTCTCCATTTTTCGAATAAGTTTAAGGCATTTTCGGAAGTAACTCCTAACCTACGCGTGCTAATTACATTTCGTCTATTGTCACAGGTCCTATTTGTCACGGGGAAGCTAGCTATGACATTCCTACGGTGGTTCTGGAACTGTTTTGTATTTTTGCCCCCTTAATGCCTTTTTCGATTAAGTTTTAGACGTTTTCGACTTTAACTCCCAACCTACATATGCTAATGACATTCTGAATTGTCACAGGTCCTATATGTCATGGGAAAGTTGGCCGTGACATCCCTACAGTGGTTCCAAGGCTGTTTCGGCTTTTCACTCCCTTAATACCCTTTTTCGGTTAAGTTTAAGGCGTTTTCGGCTCTAACTCCCATCCTACACGTACTAATTACATTTTTTCTACTGTCACAGGTCCTATTTATCATGGGGAAGGTGGTCGTGACATCCATATGGTGGTTCGGGGCTGTTTCGCATTTTCGCCCCCGTAATGCTCTTTTTCGACTAAGTTTAATGTGTTTTCGGCTCCCAACCTACATGTGCTAATTACATTTCGTCTATTGTCACAGGTCCTATTTTTAATGGGGAAGGTGACTGTGACATCCGTACAGTGGTTCGAGGGCTGATTCACATTTTCACACCCTTAACTCCATTTTTCAGTTAAGTTTAAAGTGTTTCCTACTCTAACTCCCAAACTACGTGTTCTAGTGACATTCCGTCTATTGTGATAGGTCTTATTTCTCACAGGGAAGGTAGCCGTGACATCCGTATGGTGGTTCAGGGGTTGATTCACATTTTCGCACCCTTAACGCCCTTTTTCGGTTAAGTTTGAGGCGTTTCTGGCTCTAACTCCCAAACTACGTGTGCAAATGACATTCCATCTATTGTCACAAGTTCTATATGTCACAGGAAAGCTGGCCATGACATCCTACGGTGGTTCTGGGGCTATTTCACTTTTTCGCTCCTTTAACGCCCTTTTTCAGTTAACTTTAAGGTGTTTTTGGCTCTAACTCCTAACCTACACGTGCTAATTACATTCTGTCTGTTGTCACAAGTTTTATTTGTCATAAGGAAGGTAGCCATGACATCTATATAGTGGTTCGGGGGCTAATTCTCATTTTCGCACTCTTAACGCCCTTTTTTGGTTAAGTTTAAGGCCTTTTCGGCTCTAACGCCCAAACTACAAGTGCTAATGACATTTTGTCTGTTGTCACAGCTCCTGTATGTCATGGGGAAGCTGTCTGTGACATCCTTACGGTGGTTTAAGGGCTGTTTCGCATTTTCGCCCCCTTAAACCCCTTTTTCGATTAAGTTTAAAGCGTTTCCGGCTCTAACGCCCAAACTACGAGTGCTGATGACATTCCGTCTGTTGTCACAAGTCCTATATGTCACGGGAAAGCTGGCTGTGACATCCGTACGGTGGTTTGGGGGCATTTTTGCATTTTTGCATTTTCACCCCCTTAACTCCATTTTTTCGGTTAAGTTTAATGTGTTTTCGGCTCTAACTCCCAAGTGCTGCTAACACAAGCCATTTAATGTTACATTTAATAATTGTTAATGATTCATCCAAAAATTTAAACTTAAAATTGCAAACACATCGCGTTTGTAACATCGCTAGTAATTTAAGTAATCCCCCAAGGCCAACCAAAGTTGAAGTAGCATGTATAGTTTTTGAAATCTTAGGTTACTAAATGAATCAAGCAATCCATCAGATATGAAAGAACACCCAATTGTGAATGCAAAGCCACGAAAACCAAATAATACTTACAGAGATCTTATGTGAGAAAGCTTCCAAAGGTCTGGGGCCAGTTCCCCTGACAAAGAAAGTCCATTGAGATCCCTATACATAAAATTAAATAGCAATATGTCAGAAGATATAGTGATTCAAATTGTACAATTCTAAACCCTCGTCATCAAATCTTTAAACAAAAATCTTGACTTTCATTCACAATAGATTCTAACTACAACAACAACAACAACAACAATTTGCTGGGTTTACAAATATGAGAATTAATGTATGTATACAAATTTACTAACACATATAAACTATAATACATAGAAGATAAAATTCAGAAGCCTCTTGAAACGAATGGCCAAATTGGGGTCCCTCACTTTCTTGGTTTTTTTTTTTTTATATATATAATATGTAGGAATTAATAGGAAATACATTTAGAGAGTCATTGAAATTCACAGGGTAATTATCTTATTATAATCTCTCAGAATTCATGAAAGAGGTTACAACTCATTTATCTAAAACCTTTCTACACTATCAGTTGAGAATCCTAAGAGATGTTGTTTCAACCTCCAGTGTCATACCTTTTTTGTTAATATCACTATTTACTTTTTTTAGTCGCCAAATGATACTGAATCTTTATTTTTTAGCCTTCTTTTTGGAGATTTCCCTTTAGAACCTTCCTTAATTGGGCTACTATGAGGACACTCTAAATCTAATGATAAGGTCAAAACTGAATTATTTGGCACCTGTTCAAAAAACCATATTTTCAAGAATAGCATCTGGACAGAAAAAGTGAGAAATCTACAATTTAAGATTCTCTAAAGTAAATTTGCAATACTATATTCGCACACATAGTCATCTTGAATGTCAAGTTCAAGATATTTTAAAACAATTCAAGAAGCCAAAATCCAGTAAACTCTGAAAATTTATCTCAAAAGAATACTAGAACAATTATATGGTAGATCATAAATATTACACAAGGGTGGCCAAATGGAAACACAACCAAAAAGAAACATACATGAAGAACCACAAATTGATGCAACTGATTGTGCTTTGTTCAGAAGAAGTTACCTGAATCAAATAACAATACAAATCCAGTTTGCCTTAATGGTTTGCAAAAGATGATTACACAATTCATAAGATTGGGGGAATAACTATAAAGATTGGTTGAGGGAAGAAAATCAATAACATAAATTCTTAGTGATTTTGGCCTAGAAATTCTTAGTGATCGTTTCACCACCCTGCAAAGAAATTCCTTGTTTAATTCTTAAGCCTCAAGATACATTAGAACAACCTTGCGTTGAAAGCACTAAGAAAGCCATCAAAACTTTGTTCACAGTGATCTCTGCATACAACAATATGCTGAGCTAAATGTAGAGCTATAAGACACCTAGTTTTTAGATGATGCAGCTGCACTGCTTTATAAAGACTAACATGCTCTATTTTGTATATCAATCAGCACAAGTATTGCTAACAATGTCGTCATCCAGGAAATGAATATGTAAAAATGAAATAGACATTTGCTTTATTCATGCTAGTTATTCAATCACAATGTCAACTCTTAGAAAATTCACAAACTAAAGATTTTCATTTTGGGAAGTGTAAAGGACCCCTAAGGTCCTATTTCTGCAAAAAAAAAATTCTTGTTTCAACGTGCAAGCTTATGAGGAATCCATGAAATGTGTTGCTAACTAACAGCCAAAGTTAGACATTTGCCTAAGACATTGAGAGCAAAACCGTAAATCAACAGATCTGGGTTTCAGAAAAGGGGGAAACAAAGCAATAGTCTAAATCAACACAAAATTAAACCCTAAATCAACAATTAAAAAATGGGGAAACAGAGGATGGGGGTGCGCGCGAGAGAAAGAGAGAGAGAGATAGACAGACAAAGACTGTGAGCGAGAGAGGTTGAGTGAGAGAGAGAGAGAGAGACATATAGATAGACGAGAGCTACATAGCGAGCAGGAGAGAGAGAGAGAGAGAGAGAGAGAGAGAGAGAGAGAGAACCTGTGATCTACGTCTGTGGCGGTGGTAGTGGCCGTGCCAACGTCCTCTGTACGGTGGGTTGCGGTGAAATGATTTCGTGTGAGGTTTGGTGGTGAGACTGTCTGGGTGTAAAAGAGTTTGAATATCGTTTTGTCTAACAGAGGAGGTGCGGGGCAGCAATTGTTTCCCTCCCTAAACTTTTAACATTTTTAGCAACTAAATCAATGTTTTGCTGGCAAATGAAATATATATGCTGATTGTTCTATTTTGTAGCCGAAGATAAATTAACGGTGACTAACTTTTTAGTCGCCCAAAGTATTTTTGGCGACTAAAAATAATTTTGGTCGGTAAAAGATCATATGGCACGACTAATTTTTTTTTAGTCACCAAAACTTAAGAAATGCCGACTAATTTTTTTGGTCGCCAAAGAGTAACCATAAGAATATGCTTATTATTTGGCGACTAAAATTGATTTATTAGGCAAAAAATAATATATGACGACTAAAAAAAAATTTTAGTAGCCTAAAATATTGACTTACATCGACTAATACGATTTTTAGTTGCCAAAAGTGAACATTTTGCCAACTAAAACTAAATTTAGTCACCAATAATTAATATTTCTCGACTAAAAAATTTTAGTAGCTATATCCTAAACCAACGGCGACTAATCAATTTTTTAGTCACCAAATTTGGTCGTCAAAAGTGTAAATTCTTGTAGTGGCATTTAAACTGAATGTTTTTTTCTCTTTTTTTTAGATAGACATGCCTTAGAGTTATGACTATGTAATCTTTTTTGTAAATGTCAAAATTCATACAATGGAAAGGAGATTTATTTTATTTATAATTGTTATTATGCCTTGACATAACTAACGACTTCCTCATGTACAACTCAATTAGGTTAAGGAATGAATAAGGAAATGGGTTTGAATATAGCTAATCGGGTTTTATAAAATATGGGGCATTGCACATCAGCTTTGGGCACACCAAAATAGATATGGTTTGTGGGCCAATGACCTAGCCCAAACACAGGCTTGGCTCAGTCCATGTCCCAGCACAAGTTCCACGAACCCTGCTCTAACCAGTTCGAGCAAGCAGTGGCGTGTGTGTGGCAATTTTTTTTAAAAAAATTTGGTCCAAGTCCATCCACCATTTATCCATAACTTCCCTCATTCAAAGAATTTGGATGGCCAAAGGGTCCAAACCCTTTTGGAAAATCTAGGATATAAATACTCATCGATGTATTCTACTTTAACTAATGTGGGATAATTGACTTTTCACTCTCCTAAAACCTGTACCATTATGCAAACTACTTTATGAAACAATTTATCATTCTAAATTTAGGAAAATTCGTTGGTATGCTATGTATATTGTATATAACCTTACACAAAATTACGTAAATTTTCATGAATTTACATAAGTGAACTTATAAAAATGCGTAAGTTGAATACAAATTTATGTAATCACGTAAGTTTTTACGAATTTACTTGAATTCGTGTTCAACTTATGCATTTTATGATATCACTTATGTAATTTCGTGAAAACTTACATAATTTTGTGTAGGGTTGCATATCGGATCATTTCCCATTTAATGGTTTTGGCTCATTCTTTTTGCGGTTTAACCTCCTCACTTGGGAGTATCTAAACTCACTTGGATCCACTTCAACCGGCGGTTGGGTCTCACTTTAATTTCACATCAAAGTAGCAAAAAACCATATTATTTCCAATAATTTTAACTTGAAGTAAAAAAAAAAAAAAAAAATGCAAACGATCATATCATTCTAAATAAAATTTCTTTATAAATAATTATATTTATATAATATTACTAAAAATACTATAATCCCGTTCGCAAGAAGTTCTTAGGTTACATTTTAGTCAAGAATTTTTTTTTTTTTTTTTTTTTGAAGTTATAATTGTTATTTATCTTTTATATGATAAGAGTTTCCCTACAGACTAACCACAGAGAGGGCTCAGACAAGGAGACCCGTTATCACCTTTCCTATTTAATATAGTGGCGGAAGGTCTTAACATATTGCTGGATAGAGCAAAATAGTTAGGTTTGATTAAGGGTGCATCAGTGGGATCTGATCTTAGGATCACACATTTGCAATTTGCTAATGACACCATATTGTTCTGTGAAGCTGAATGGGAGGAGGTATTAAATATTAAGAGAATATTAAGATGCTTTGAAATTATGTCAGGCTTGAAAATCAATTACCATAAGAGTGTGGTGTGTGGGGTGTGGGGATACCTTCAGCTCTATGTCAAGAGTTTGCTTCCAAATTACATTGCATCTATCAAAAACTACCTTTGAAATACTTGGGAATGCCTTTGGGAGCCAGACCTAGTAGAAAGATGACTTGGCAGCTTGTGATAGAAAAGTTTAAACTAAAGCTTGCCTCATGGAAAAGAAAGTATCTCTCATTTGCAGGTAGTTTAACACTTATAAAGGCTGTGTTGTCTAGTTTGCCTATATATTATCTCTCTTTGCTTAAGATGCCAACAGGAGTAGCAAAAGAGATTGCTAAAATTCAATCAGCTTTTCTTTGGGGAGGCTCAGACCTTAGAAGGAAAATTCATTTGGTTAAATGGGGTGATGTTACCCTAAGTAAAAGTCAAGGAGAGTTGGGTGTGAAAAGAATTGATTTGATGAATGTATGTTTACTATTAAAATGGTGGTGGATGTTTAGGGCAGAAGAGAAATCCCTTTGGAAGGATGTGATTTGTAAAAAGTACTATGGGTCTACTGATATGTGGTCACCTGAACTTGTAAGAGATGGAAAGATGTCTAAAATATTATGGGAATTGTATTATCTAAACCTGAAGTGATGGACTTCTTTCAATCTAACTCTACAATTGTACTTGGGGATGGTTTGAGGTCAAGGTTTTGGCTTGATAAATTGGCAGGTTCTGTTTGCTTGAAGGATGTGTTTCCTCGGCTCTTTCTATTGGCTTTGAACAAAACTGAATCTGTGTCTATGGTGAGAACTAGAGTTGATCAAGATGATTGGAATTCATCGTTTAGAAGGAGTTTGTTTGAATGGGAAATGGAGGAGTTAGATAGATTGAGGGGGGATGTTGCTTACTGCACCTGAGTTAAGGGTTAATGTAACTGATAAACTGAAATGGAATGCGGATTCTTTAGGAATGTTCTATGTCTCATCATCATACCATCGGTGCGAATCCTCATTTGGTCGTACTTACAAGGTGACAAATTGTATTTGGAAGAATGTGGCACCTCCAAAAGTACAATTCTTTGGCTGGCTTGCTTGGAAGAGAAGGATTAAGACATCTAACTATCTTCAAAGGATGGGGATTCTAGATAATCATACTAGCTTACATTGTGTGTTCTGCAATGAGGAGGAAATAGACAATCATGTGTGCTTGCATTGCCCATTTGTTTGGTTAGTATGGTCCAAAATTATGAGATGGTGGGGTATTCAATGGGTGATATCAAAATTAGTGGATGAGCTGTTACATTGGTCGTTAGGAACAAAGCTGAAAAAATTAGAGAAGAAGATTTGGAGAATCATCCCATTTGCGGTGTTGTGGTCAATATGGAAGTCAAGGAATGATTGTATTTTCAACAATGCCGAACCTAGCTTAGAGGAGCTTTGTGAATTGGTCAAAGTGAGAACTGCATTGTGGACCAAAGCATCATGCATAGGTTTGTCCTACTAAGTGAATGACATTATCTTTAATCTGCATCAGGTCAGATTTTGCTTCGAGTGAATCTCAATCCTGGTTTGGTACTGAATGCAGTGGTTTATTGGAGTGTTTTTGTGTTTTTATTCTTTTTCTTTCTCTTCTCCTCTTCTTTTTGATCTATGTTGGAGTTGTAGTTGTTAGAGTTTGTCGTTGATTGAGGTGGCTGATTTGTCAACTTGGCTATTGGTATGGCTCTATGGCTGCTGCTGCTAGTATATCTGCGGGTTTATTTTTGGTTTCTTGTTTCTTTGGGGATTGTCTCTTTTTTGGTTGGTTGCTCACCAACTCGATGTGATGCTGCAGATGATTGGGCTTATTTTATGGTGCCAACCTAGTTGAGATCATATTGCTTGTTATGATACTTATGCATCCATCTTCTTTATTGATGTATATTGTAATTCTTTTGCATCAATAAAATTCCTTTTTTGCTAATAAAAAAAAAATAGTTTCCCTATAGACTGTTTTTCATGTATAAAATTTTGAAGGGTAAATTACATTAATCCCCATTGAGATTTAAAAATACATATAATTGTTATAATAAGGGAGAAATAATTAAAGGGTATCAAATTTGAGATTTAAACCTATAACCTCACATCACAAAGTGGCACTAGTTAAAAATTCCTGATTCTCACTATTTTAATTTAGTTCAATGGATAATAACATTTACCGTAAAAAGCCGACAAAAATCAAAGACAAAAATGATATATTAAAAGGAATAGACAATTTCAAATTAGATCAACCCCTCAATCACTTTGAGGAGGTTGATTGAATTATGTTGTCCCTTGATTTTTGTTCAATTTTGAAAGGGACATTATCAATTGGACTAAAGTAACATAATATTATTAATTAAGGTAAAATTAATACAATTAGAATTACAATGACTAAATTGACACAAAGAGTAAACTATATGGATTACGAGTATAAATTGTAGTTTTACTTTATTTATTTTTGTGATAAATTACACTCACTTCCCCTGAGATTTCTGAAAAATACAGTATATTCCACAAGTTTCACATAATTAAACTGATATCTCTTTTAAAAAAGTTAAAGTGATCAAAATTAATGTAAATAAACAATTAAATAAATAAAGGTAAATATATATTTTAGTATAAAAGTAAAGACAACATCATCTACGAATTACTTATGAAAAGAGACCTAAATATTATATAAATTTAAACCTCGAGGGAGGCTAGTGTAATTGTATCAAAAATATAAAGTTAACTACATTTTTTTTTGAACTTCAAGAGAGGTAAATATAATTTATCCTAATTTTTTTTAATCAACAAAAAAGAGAAATATTATTGAAAATTTTGAAAATTATTTTCAATACTTTCACAACAAAAAAACATATTTGATAACAGGGTATAAAAAATTAAATAAAATATTTTTTTTTTGTTTAGTTTTGAATTTTCAAAAACAATTCTTCAGATTTTTAATCCATATGTTTTTTGGTTTGTAATGAACTTTTTAATTTTTAAATTCATTTAATTTAGATACACTAAAATGTACAAATTCTAAAAATTTACTAGATACAAAAAAAATATATAAAAAATTAATATATTTTCATATTTTTTATATTTATTAAATTATATTTAAAAATTTTCACATATGTTCTACTTTTAAAGTATATTTAGACTATGTCATCTAAAAACTTTCAAAAAAAAAAAAATATTAAAATAATTACTAAAATAACAAAACACGATAAATAAAAAAATTCAAAAATTCAAAACTAAACAGAGGTGTTGTCAATGGAGCGATTATCAAACATACAAAGAATTCTGCATGGCTGACGTAATTTATTGGTCGAGACTTTATATATTTTGGACAACATAAATAGGGCAAACTTCACTTTATCTGTAATTTGAGACTAACATTTAGAAATAATCATATAATTTCACGTGATTTATAGATTAAAATACACTGTTAAATATTTCGTCTAACTTAATAGCAAGTATAAAACACATGACAGATATAAGAGGGTATATGCTCATTTTCAAAATTTAAAGAGTTAATCGCACATAAAATAAATCACATAAGGATTAAAGTGTACTTTGCCTTCTAAACAAATGACGAAAATATAAGAATATTTAATTTTTTTCATTAAATCATTAATAGTTTTAACGGTGCATTTCAGTTCACAAACTACAAATGAGTTATGTACTCATTTTCAAACATTGAAGAGCAAACCACACATGGTGTAAACCATAAAGGTAAAATTTGTCCAATAAATAAATAAGTCAGTTGAATTCATTTTTGAAAAAATTTCATATGGTTGGAGATTGACTTTATATATCTTTGGACAAAATAAATAAATAAATGAGAGAATTTCAACACAGTAAGACAGGTAAAGTATATATATAAAAATAGGTAAGATGCAAGTAATTTTGTGATGGGATACCGGTGAGGTGTAGGGGTACAAATGTGACTTGTACCCTTCATGTTTGTGTAAAAAAATAAAAATAAAAATAAAAATAAAAATAAATTCCCTCACTAAAATGCAATTCTCCCTAAATAAATGAAGAAGTGCATTTTTTAAAAGATTTGATGCGGTGATGGTGATACTGGCTAGGATATGTTGAGCTCTACTTTTTAGAGCCAAAAAATCAGACCTACCTATAAGCAATCAAGTGTTGGTTTGGCCACTGTGAACCCTCTTAGCAATTTGGTTTTTATTTTTTATTTTTTATTTCTATGGGCAAAATAAAAGAATATATTGATGAATAAAGTAATACAAATATAACAAAATTACATCAATAGAAAACAAGAAAAAGAAAGAAAAATAGGTACGTAGGAGTGCGGGCGAGTTAATTTGGATTGTATTGAGAAAAAAAAATTATCAAAGCTTATTTTTTGACAATTGAATATTTTGACAGTTTCATGTTAACAGTTGAACGGGATGGTGGGTTAGAAATATAAAATAAGAAATAAAATTAACTTACAAACCTTACACTTTGTTTCGTTTATAGTCTTTAAAATTAGTTTTTAAGTTTCCAATTCGTATTTTTTTATTGTTAGTAAAAACATTTAACACTTTAATCAATTTTTTTGTAAAAACTTTTTAAATCTAGATACACTTAAAAAGTATAAAATTTATACCATTTGTTTTTAAAAATCTTATTGAATACAACAAAATACAAAAATATATAAAATTTTTGTTTTTGTTTTTGTTTTTGTTTTTGTTTTGTGTTCAATGAATTTTTAAAAGATTTTTATACAAATTTCATACTTTTTTAAGTATATCTACACTAAGTGAATCTAAAAGCTAAAAAAAAATTACAAAAATTACAAAAATTCACTCAAAAATAAAAATACGAATTGAAAACTCCAAACCAAACTAGTTTTTTTAAAAATAATTTCAAACCAAATTATATATATATATATTCTTAAATCTTGACACAACTCAAATAATTGAATGTATGATGTTATTTATGTTCATATCTCACAAATTAATATATAAAACAATTAAATGAAAAAAAATATGTAAATAAAAAAAGAGGTGCCATCCAATTAATGGTATTTAAATCAGGAATAGATTGTGTAGGGTCAAATACAAGATAATTTTTTTTTTTAATCAGCAAAAAAGAAAACTTTATGGATAGAGAAACATACAAAGTATGATAGCGTACATCAATAAAGAGAAGGGTGTAGAAAGCTTTACAGTGAAACATTCAAATCCCAACTAGGTTGACATCTAGAAACATACCAAATCATCTGCTAGCACAAACTCTAAACTTGAAGTTGGAGAGAAACCAACATGCGGAGCAAAAAACAAAACAAGCAATCAGTTCAGCATATTAAAATATCAGCATATCCCCTCTGCTGGGGCATTAGTTCAGCATATCCCCGCAGCTAACAGATCATTCCACTAAGGAACAGTGCAACAAAGCACAGAACAGATCAGCAAAAGCTCTGGTTAGAAGCAGCAACTGGCATTAATAGCAGGACAGCAGCAGGAGGATACCCCAGCAGGAATATAATTTTACATACACTAATGGGCACGTTGGGTCCATCGTAAATAGTTAGAGAAACTTTAACTTGCATGCCAATTAACCCGCCAATTTTTATCATCTAACCCATACAATCCTACCAAACCAGTTCACCTTCTCAAACCACATGGGTTGATTTGAATCAATTTGAGTTGGTGCAATTTGACAGCTTGATAGTTTTTTTTCCTTTTTTTTTCTTGCACACCTGATGATATCTAGACAAAAATAAAAAATACAAAACAAAAGTATCTGCTGGACAAATTGTCAAGATCACAGTAACATATCTGAAAGAATAGAATAAAGTTTTCAACTCATATTGCAAATACAATGAACTAGGTTAAAATGTGTTTCATGTTTGAGATCATAATTAGGGCTTAGAAGACTAAAGATTTGATACGGTGATGGTGATACTGGCTAGGATATGTTGAGCTCTACTTTTTAGAGCCAAAAAATCAGACCTAGCTATAAGCAATCAAGTGTTAGCATGGCCACTGTGAACCCTCCTAGCAATTTGGTTTTTTATTTTTTATTTTTTATTTTTATGGGCAAAATAAAAGAATATATTGATGAATAAAGTAATACAAATATAACAAAATTTCATCAATAGAAAACAAGAAAAAGAAAGAAAAATAGGAACGTAGGAGTGCGTGCGAGTTAATTTGGATTTGTATTGAGAAAAAAATTTATCAAAGCTTATTATTTTTGACAAATTGAATATTTTGATAGTTTCATGTTAACAGTTGAACGGGATGGTGGGTTAGAAATATAAAATAAGAAATAAAATTAACTTACAGCCTTACACTTTGTTTCGTTTTGAGCCTTTAAAATTAGTTTCTAAGTCTTCAATTCGTATTTTTTTATTTTTAGTAAAAACTTTAACACTTTAATCAAATTTTTTTTAAAAAAAAACTTTTAAATTTAAATACACTTAAAAAGTATAAAATTTATACTAATTGTTTTTAAAAATCTGATTGAATACAACAAAATACGAAAATATATAAAATTTTTGTATTTTTTTTTTTTTTGTATTCAATGAATTTTTAAAAACAAATTATACAAATTTCATACTTTTTTAAGTGTATCTACGCTAAGTGTATCTAAAAGCTAAAACAAAATTAAAAATGACAAAATTCACTCAAAAATAAAAATACGAATTGAAAACTCCAAACCAAACTAGTTTTTTAAAAAATAATTTCAAACCAAAAACATATATATATATATATATATATATATATATATTCTAAATCTTGATACAAAACTCAAATAATTGAATGTATGATGTTATTTATATTCATATTTCACAAATTAATATATGAAACAATTAAATGAAGAAAAAATGTAAATAAAAAAAGAGAAGTGAGTGTCATCCAATTAATGGTATTAAAATTAGGAAAAGATTGTGTAGGGTCAAATACAGGATAATTTCACACACACTAATAGACATGTTGGGTCCATTGTAAATAGTTAGAGAAACTTTAACTTCTTTTTTTTTATCAGCAAAAGAAAAGGAAACTTTATTGATGAGATAAAAGTTTATTACATCAATAAAGGGAAAAAAAATGAGGGATGAGTACAAAAAATATCATAGCGAACCAAATCAATCCAACTAAGTTGGCACCGATAAGATCACCCAATCATATGCTAGCACAACATCAAAAGTTGGTGAGAAACCAATCACAAATATCAAAAAAGCAACCTCACCGAAATATAATATAGCCACACTTAATACAAAATTACAACCCAATACTAATAACCAGCAGCAACCCAAACAGAGCATCAACAATAAAGCAACAGCCATTATGCACTACCCACATAAACCAACAGCAACCCCAGCTCTACATAAACCAGCAGCAGGCCCAGCAGAGCAGCAATGCCACTGCAACCATCCTCTTCACCACCAGGAGCAGCCTCATAACAATATCCTCATAACACCAGCACACACCAACAGCACCTCTACCTTATAAACAATATCTGCCACTAAGTTGCTACTGCTACTGCTACTGCTACTGCACCTCTAAACCCCAAGTTCCTTCTACCAAAGTCATCTTCTCATCCCAAGTCTGATCCAGCCATCCACACCAATCCCCTAAGCTAAATATTTCTGGTATCAACTAGCAGCAGCAAAAAGTCCAATGCAGAGAAGAACAACATGAGCGAGAACTGGCCCAACTAGAAAACAACAGCAACATCTAGCCGCAGCAGCATCAAACAGTTCAGCAACCAATAGCTCTGATCTGCTGCAAATTATTAATAATATCCTGTACTAAATACAGAACCTCATTTTCCTGAGCTTTAACCCAAAAAGCAATTCTCACCTTGATTAATTCACAGAGTTCATTCAACTGGAATAGTTTCCCATTAAAGACCACATTATTTCTTATTCTCTATATTGACCACATACAGGACATTGGGATTGCCTTCCAAATTTGATTTTCAAATTTGCTCCATTTACATAACCCTTCCATCATTGTAGCAGCCCATTAACATTATCAGGTATCACCTAATGCACCCCCCACCAATTCATCAGGCACGACCACACCTGCCAAATAACAGGACACCAGAGAAGCACATGATTGACTATTTCAATGGTGCATCTATAGAACACACAATTTACAAAGGCATTTTGGTGCAGCACACCAATATTTTGTAGGAACCCAGCAGCCTTCAATTTCCCCTTCCAAGCCAACCAACTAAGAAATTAGACTTTTGGTGGAGCAACATTGTTCCACAGCAGCTTAGTAACTACCACAGAATTGCTAGGCACATACAAATTATAGAGGGAAGCGACACTGAACTGACCTGATGGACATGCCAACCACTTCATAGAATCCTCCCGATTGAGGTCATCACCTCTACTTGATTCAAAACATTACATAATCTTACCAACTCCTCATACTCCCAAGCAAATAAGGATCTTCTAAAATTGAAATTCCATCCACCTGAGTTCCTTTTCCTTTCAATCATCATTTGCAAAGATAACTCCTTCTCAGTTGATAGACTGTAAAGCCTAGGAAAGTCACTCTTGATACACTGATTCCCCAGCCAATGATCATCCCAAAACTGAATTCTACACCCATTCCCCACAACTAGCTGTGAGTTTTCCAGAAAAATGGTCAATAAGAGAGGGTTCGATTGGCCAATTTTTAAAATCCCACCCCCACAATCTTGAGTAGCAGCCACTGGAACTTGGAAAAGGAAGCCAACGCCCACCATTAAACTGATATCTACTACATAGAATTCTTTTCCACAAGGTACTGTCTTCAACCCCAAATCTCCACCACCATTTAGCTAACAAACAATCATTCACAACTTTAATTCTTCTAATTCCCAGTCCACCTTGGTCTTTGCTTTTAGTAACCTCATCCCATTTGACAAGATGGATCTTCTTTTTTAAATCAGACCCTCCCCAAAGAAAAGCTTCTTGCAGACTTTCAATTTCCTTTGCCACAGATTGAGGCAACTTGAATATAGATAGATAGTACACAGGAAGGCTGGATAAAACAGATTTAATGAGAGTAAGCCTACCTCCAAAGACAGCAACTTCCTTTTCCAAGATGCTAATTTAGCCTTCACCTTCTCAATGACAGGTTTCCATGTTTTCTTTAATCTGGGATTGGCACCTAATGGTAGCCCAAGGTAGAAGATAGGGAGCTTTTGTTTTCTGCAATTCAGTCTAGATGCACACTCTGCCACCACTGGCTCCGACACTCCCACTCCACATACATAACTCTTATGGAAATTTATCTTTAGGCCTGAAACTAGTTGAAAGCATCTCAAGATCCTTTTGATTAGCAGCACCTCCTCCCCATCTGCTTCACAAAAAATTATCGTATCATCGGCGAATTGAAGATGTGTTACAGTTGTTGTTGATTCACCATGACCTATCACAGCCCCTCTTATTAAGCCTCTTGACTTTGCCCTTTGTAACAACATATTCAACCCTTCAGCTACAATATTAAAGAGGAATGGAGACATTGGATTCCCTTGCCTAAGACCTTTTTCTGGAGTGAACTCAGGGGTTGGAGACCCATTAACAAGGACTGAAATTCTAAATGAGGCCAGGCACTCCTTAATCTGTTTCCTCCATTTATCCCCAAAACCAAACCCATGCATCATGGAAAGCAAACACTCCTAACTGACAGAATCGTAGGCCTTTTCAAAGTCTAGTTTTAGGATAAATCCCTTCTTTCCACTTCGCTTCCACTAGTCAACCACTTCATTTGCTATAAGTACCCTATCCAAAATATTCCTTCCCCCAAGGAAAGCTGATTATGCCTCACCAATTACTCTATGAACTACTTGCTTCAATCTATTGGTAAGAACTTTAGCGAGAATTTTCTGCAATGACCCAATTAGGCTGATTGGTCTATAATCAGAGATGTTGACTGGTCCATCAATCTTAGGGATGAGAGTGATAAAAGAGCTGTTTACACCACCAATTATCTTTCCATTTTCATGAAACTCATTAAAAAATTGAAGGACATCAGCCTTGAGAACCTTCCAACACTTTTGGAAGCACATCAAATTAAACCCATCAGGTCCTGGAGCTTTATTGCCATCACAGCTCTTAACAGTAGCCCAAACTTCCTCTTCAGTAAATCTGGCTTCAAGCTTTTCAGCAAGCCAATCACTACCAATAGAATTGAAATGCCCGTTGAGCTTTGGCCTACACCTCCAATCTTCTGAGAACACTTTTTTGAAATGTTTGAAAACCTCATGCTTCATTCCTTGTGGTTCTTCAAACAGCACCCCACCCACTGATATCGAGCTTAGCAGATTTCTATTTTGCCTACTATAAGCCATAACATGAAAAAACCTCATATTTTTATCCCTCTTCAAACTCCAATCCATTCTAGATTTTTGGAGCCACATCCAATCATGTTTTTTGTTCAATGACCATACTTCTTTTCTGATCTCCTTTCTTCTTGCTACTTCAACCTCAGACAACTCCCGACATTTAGCCAACAAGTCAAGCTTATATAGTTCCTCTTCTGCAACTTTGATATAGTGAGTAACATTCCCAAATACTTCAATGTTCCATTGCTTTAACTTCAATCTAAGCTTCCTAAGCTTTGTTTGGATGACATAACCAGCCCATCCTGTAACACCTGATTCCAAACAAGACTTCTTCATAATTGACATAAACTGAGGGTGCAATATCTATACATTAATGAACCTAAATGGTTTTGGCCCCCAATCCCTAGCATCCTCCATCAATAAAAGAGAACTATGATCAGATACCCCTCTTGGAAGGCCCCAAAGCCTAAAATTAAAGCATTCCAACCACTAAAATTCCGTCAATTCTACTCCACCTTTCTCTATCACTGGAATTACTCCATGTAAATTGCCTACCTAGCATTAGTAAATCAGATAATTCTAATCTTTCAATGAATTCATTAAAAGCCCTTATTCCACTGCCCTCCCTCGTACAACCCTTTCTTTCGCCCAACTTCCTTATCTCATTGAAATCCCCTCTATACACCATGGCTCCCTAAACTGAGACTTTAAATTCACCAGTACATTCCATACATGATTTCTTCTTCCAACTTCATTAGGGGTGTAAATATTAATCAAAACACAGTTAAAATCAGGTTGAAGCGTACCTAACAAAAGGATGAAGTTCCTATTGCTGCAACATTGTGAAAGTGAAAACATACTAGGCTTTCATATGCACAAGAGGCCCCCAGACAATCCTTCAGGATCAACCGACATGTAATCCATATCATTACCTGGCCATATTGATTTCACTATTTCAAGTGACATCCCTGATCTCTTTGTTTCTTGCAAAAACACAAAATCAATCTTTCTTCCCTTGAGCAGGATTTTTATCATCCTCCTTTTTTCAAGTCGCCCAAGACCCCTAACATTCCAAGACACGAGCTTCATTAAAATATTAGAAAACACCAATACCTCCTAATAATGTTGTTCAGTGATGAACACCATCATTTCCCTGTGCAACCTTCGCCACATCATCCTCTTCGAGCTCGACAATTCTTTCCAAGGCTTCTTCATCATTTCCATTAAAATCAATTCCCAACTCTTTGCCCACTTTTACAGTTTCTCTGGCCTCCTCTATTATACGCATAACTCTGGATGAGTTTTTCCTAATCAAGCTTGAACGAGAAAGGACTGATGCTGCCACTCTGAACACAAGTCCTTTTTGCCAATTATTCTTAGTTAACGACCCACGACCCCTTACTCCCTTACCTCCTTTTCGAACATACCTTCCTCCCCTGTTTCCTTTTTCTAGAACAACAATTTTCTTAGACCTAATGATCTTGCTATTTTGGTGTTGGGCCTGGCTGGACTCCCCCATAATTATCCCTAAAGCAGCTGTGGGGTGAGATTTAGAATATAATAAAGACGTTCCCACTTAGGCCTGAATACCCTTACTAAGTTTATGAGTATGGTCCATTACTAGTAGTGTAGAATTGGGATTAGGCTCTCCATAAACTAATTGGGTCTTATCCAACAGAATCTGGATATTTATTTCAGGCTTGTCACACCTATTTTCACTTAGGCTTTTCATAAACCCAGACGTGGTAACCCTCTCCACCCTTTCACTTTCTCCAACTTCCTTACTCCTCTGGATAAGAGATGGTGTTCCTCAACTTTCTGAATTTTGCAGGCCTCTGCCGCCTTTATGTTTCCCAAGCAGTTACTTTCAAATTCCCTCACTACAGAGGAATATGAACCGTCTTTCTCCTTCTCCCCAGCATTAGTCGGAATCATCGCCACCTCAGACCTTTGTAAGCTTGCCACATCATCCACAACTGCCACGTCATTTATCTCCACACCATCCACTTCTACAAAACCAGCTTCTAAGCCGTTACCATGTCTACCGAACAGCCTTTCCATCTTGTTTGAACTGGAACAGTCATGCAAGGTACACTTGCAGGCCACATTTACCACTTTAGCGACCATAACTTGCTCCTCGCAAACTCGTACTGGATAATTTCTATCCCCACAACATACCTGAATGACTGTATTGATGGAATCCATGGATTTTGCAGCGACTTTGACTCTTCCACACCTAAAGGAGGTTTGATTAGACGTTTCGTCATCAATCTTAAGTACCTCCCCTCAAATTTTGCCAATTTTTGTAAACGTATCAGTACTCCAGAGATTAAGGGGCACTCAATAACAACAAAGCCATACTCCCCTTTCTTGCTCCACATGGCCACCCTTACTCCATTTTGATACAGATTCACACCACTCATGCAGGCATTCTTTGAGTAACATTTGAGACTCCTTTAAGTGCGTCGGTGAGCTAAAGGAAACTACAGCCATCCTTCCCCTCCCCTTTCCTTACTATGGCTTCTTTTGACCCTTTCTCAAGAACTGCTCTCTGAAATTCTGAGAACGCATAATAACTCTTCAACCTCACAATGAGGCTGTCGTAAAGCCACCTATTCCCCCCTTCCTGAACAACAATTGTGTGGTCCGAATATTCCTTGTGTGATCCATTATGCACAACTTCAGCATAAGACTTGTACCCTACATTCCTTGGTCTTGGCTTCCCCGAATGCGTCATGATGCTTCTGACTTCTTTTCTTCTCCTGCCTCCATTAGTATCTGCTTGGACTGCACCTCTGATTCTTCCCATTGGATCTTTCCCGAACTCTGCTTCCTTGACCTTCAAAGCCTTATCATCACACCACAATCCATTTGCCTTTTGGATTGCCATAGACGCTGCAACACAGCAATCGTATCTGACAAAGCCAAATCTTGTCTTTGTGGCTTTCCTAATCTTATTTGGAATGAACACATCACTGACAACCCCAAACTTTCCAAACAAGGAATGTAGATCCTTTGGACGCATGGACCATGGAATGTTATCAACAAAAATTGCGTAGATAACAGCAGTCCTTCTGACACTCTTCTCGCTCCTCCGTACCTGCTTTCCTCGCCTATACATCACCGGTTTCCAACCACCTAGATCTATCACTAATCTGTTGTGTACTTGTTTACCTGAATTTGTGTTAGAGTCATGTTCTAAACTTTAACTTGCATGCCAATTAACCCGCCAATTTTTATCATCTAACCCCTACAATCCTACCAAACCAGTTCACCTTCTCAAACCACATGGGTTGATTTGAATCAATTTGAGTTGGTGCAATTTGACAGTTTGATAGTTTTTTTTTTCCTTTTTTATTTATTTATTTATTTTATTTTATTTTTGCACACCTGATGATATCTACACAAAAATAAAAAATACAAAACAAAACAAAAGAAAAGTATCTGTTGAACAAATTGTCAAGATCACAGTAACATATTTGAAAGATTAGGATAAAGTTTTCAACTCATATTGTAAATACAATGAACTAGGTTAAAATGTGTTTCATGTTTGAGATCATAATTAGGGCTTAAAAGACTTGGTTTTGTATAGGTGTTTTTGGCTTATTGATAACAAGTTGATCACTGTCTGCAGGATTACAGACATCGTTATTGCTGGTAGGTTTTTTTTTAATGGAAAATACAAGACTTAATATATTGTACATTCAATAATAAGTTATCAATTAAAGTATATCGAAGTACAAAATAGATCTCAAAATGGATAAAGAGAACCTCCACACAAGAAGGATACGCGTCTCCACATATGGTGAAAAATAAACTTCCACGCATGGAGGATACGAATCTCCACATAAGGCGAAAAGTAAACCTCCACACAGGGAGAAAAAAACCACCATGAAAAGAGGAGAAAACCTTTACATAGAGAGGTATTACTGCAAAAAAATAAAAAAATAAAAAAATACCACCAAACAAACATTATTAATCACCTTCACGATCTATTTATCGTTACACAACCGGTAGCTGTGATATCTTAATTCACGCATTTACATTACAAAATAAAATATTATGAATCTAAAATGGTTGCCTAGCGTATAAAAGCATATTTAACAGCGTTGGATCTCGGTCAAGAATTATATCTGAGTAGCTTGATGATGTATTTCTTCCACAAATCTCATAGGAGTTATGCTATATGCTCCTTTCATTACTATATTTTATTTTATTTTTTTAAATGTAGATCAAACATAAATAATAATAACAAAAAAGAGCACCAATAAATTAGATCACAAAATCATCATTCTTTTGTTCTCATATTTTAAAACAATAACAATTATTGTATTGTCTGTGAAATTTATGTCTCAAAATTCTAACATAATCCATGATGATTTTAGAAAAATGCTATTAATCATAAAAAATTATTTCGAAAGAATAATAATATATAATTGAATGGCAAGAATATCCATCAATTACCAAAACATTTGTACCTCATTAAAAAGTCATGTATTCAACTCCTCTCTCCTCTCCTCCAACCTACTAAAAAAAATGAAAACAAACTGTGTAAGAAAGTCATGTTTCAACACCCTCCCCACTATCCTCCTTCAATCTACCAAAAGATTCATAACAAAAACAAACAAACAAACCAAAAACCAAAAAAGAACTTGTATGGTTCCAAATGATGTCCTTAGTCCCAAACTCTTTCACAAGGAATAACACAAAAAAACCAATTTTTTACAAACTGTAAATACGAGGTACTGGCCCATGCCGGTTTAGCAACATTTATATTTATTATTTTTAATTTATATTAACAAAAAATTTAAAAACAATAAACAACACTTATTTGATATATATTTTCATTTTTTAGAAATTATAAACAATTTACTAAATTTATAAAATTCTTGTAATTAAAAAAATGTTGATTTCATTTGTTAGAGAATAATTTTTCATTCCTTCCTCCTTCTCCTACCTCTTTCAACCATCACCCACCGGTCATCACCATCACCAGCCACCACATCCGGCCATTTCCACCTTTAGCCATCGTCACTGATGATCTCCACCCACTCATGTTGACAATAACCTCCAACCACCACCTTTTTTTTTTTTTTTTTTGAACGACAAAAGAGATCTTTATTAATGAGGGCATACAAAGTATAGAAGAACATCAATAAAGAGGAGCTTTGGAGCTAACACAAGCTCCAAGCTCCAGTTGGTGAGAAACCAACAAACAAAGCAACAGATCATCAAAATATAACACAGAACATAACACCAGATGAACATAACACCAACAAAGCATAACACCAACAGAAGACCAAGACCTGCACCAGAATAGAGCTTACAACCAAGACATGTAGCAGAATTTCACCAAGATAAACCTGATCATCTGATGATGCAAATGAACCTGCAGATCTGAGGAAGAACAAATGCAGATAAACCAATGCAGATGACCTGAGGAAGGACAAATGTAGATAAACCAATGGAAGCTGCTGCTGAGAAGAATAGTACCCACAGAACTAGCCTTCAAATCAGAATTGACAGCAACTGGGCTCAATTATACATAAAAACTGTTAGGACCTTTCACCTAAGCAATATCTGATTTGTGGAAAGTTGAAAAGGAAATCATTAATTGAATATTGAAACCTCTTGGTTGCAATTTTATACCAGAAGGCTAATCTTGTGATAATGAGTTCATGAAGCTCCTGAAGCTGGGGATTTGAGCCTTGGAAGAGACAATCATTTCTGTGTTTCCACAAGGACCATAAAGTCACCGTAGGTATTGCTCTCCAAATCCTCCTTTCTTCTTTTCTACAGCAGTGCCCTGTCCACCACTGAATCAGACCTTGTATAGACCCAAGAACCACCCAAACTACCCCCCACCATTGCAGCAACCCAGACCAAACTCTCCATACCATGGGGCAGAAAATCAGTTCATGTTCAATTGATTCTTGCTGTGTCTTGCAGAAAGTACACAGGGTAGAAGAGTCCCTGCCCAAAATTCCTAACTGCTGCAGGAATACTAATGTTTTAACCTTATTTTTCCATGCAAGCTAGCCAAAGAATTGCACTTTGGGAGGAAGATAATTGATCCACACCCATCTACTGAAGCTGGCATTGTCTCCAAAAGCAAGGTTGGTGTTGTTATAGAAAATAGATACAAGGGACTGACCTGGTTTAGCAGCAGACCAAATCGCCAAATCATTGATTTGAAGATTAAATGCAGGTGCTGCATATAACAAACCTTTAAGTCTGAGTAGCTCCCCTTTTTCCCATTCAAATAAAGGTCTCCTGAAAGTAAGTGGGCAGGTGTAAGAATTGCCTATGATCTCCACAAGGTCCCTAATAGAACCCTCCTTATCATTAGATAACCGAAAAAGCCTTGGGAATTCATCTTTAAATGAGATATCTCCACACCATTTGTCATGCCAGAATTTTATTCTACAACCATTGCCCACTCTTAATTGTAAGTGGGAAACATAGAATGTGAGTAATGATATATTTGCTCAACTACTGATATAATATCACTCCAAAGTCTAGATAAGATAATGCCTGAGTTAAGATGAGGCAACCATTCTCCTCCAAGGAATCTGTATTTACTGCAGAGAACCTTCTTCCATAATGAGTCATGTTCGAAGAAAATCTCCACCACCATTTGAGAAGCAAGCACACATTAACATCTCTAATTTCTTCTGACTAGCTGTAGAAGTCCCCGAAAACCCCGGGAGGGTTTAAGTCCCGTTCCGTTCATATTGGGGTCAATACAGTTCAAGGACTCAAATGTCACGGTTCTTAATCTTGAACCAAAGAGTCCAAATCCGACAAATCGATTTTGAAAATAGATTTTTTGAAAGAAGTGCCCAGACATGGACTGCTTTGCCAGATACAGAGTCGCCACCTAAATATTTTATTTTTGGGAAATTTAGGAAACCCTGACTCGTGCCAAAGGCCACGTGTCCGTCATCACCAAAGTTGCCTCGGCTTGGGAAACTTGGGTACGATTGGGGAAGGTCCCTTCGTGAGCACCCCCGCTCGCCCGGTCAAAGACCGACCTCTACTAACCATGATATCTGATTTTGAAAACATTGTGCGTTCTTATTCCGGTTATTAGCCTAGATTACTATGTGATGCGCCAACATACAAGTATAGACCGGGTCGCCTGAATTGGAACAAAACATTCATGTTTGTTTTGAAAGATGGTTTGCTACCCGCAGGTAGGCTTAAAATGCAGATTTTGCCACCCTCAGGTGGGTTAGAAAACATGGTTTTGCCACTATCTAGTGGGCTTAAAACATTTGATGAATTGTTCCAATCCAAATAACCCAACCTTCACCCACAGGCATTCAGGCAGTTATATCACATAAGCAGTTAGCCTCATGGTAAGCATGCTATTCATGGCAGTCACTCACACGCATGCAAAGATGCTAAAGCATAAAACTCACCGAGTACTCCAAGCCAAAACAAAAGCTCATTAGAAATCCATGCATGATCCTAGATACACAGAATTACCTAATGCAACACATGCAAAGATGCAAACTATAGCAAGCTCGGCTATTCTAAATATGGCATATGGAATGCTACAGCTAACATGTATTCAATTTGGAATTGAAATACAAATGCAGTTTGTATGATGCGCCGAGCCCGGTGCGTGCAAAACAGATGAATGATGCAAACATGCTGTCATACTGTATGCTAATTGAAATATGCCCTAATCTAACCATCATAAGCAGGTAAATAAAAGGGAAGAAAGACGTGGGGTTGGAAGACATACATCACACTCACGCACACTTATTACAATTTTGCCCTCGCGCAGAGGGTCCAAATAAATAATACAGTCCTAAAATGAAAAAATAATACAGTCCAAATAATATACAAATCCCTAATTATTTAACAAATTAGTTAAGAAAAAAAAAACTGGCATGCAAGCCAGGGACTGCCTTGATTCTGCTCCGGATGATGGAATGATGCATGTTTGGGCTGCTTTGCGCGGAAATCCACTGGAATGCCCCAATTAGCCTCTGTTTTGCAATGATTCTTGAAAAGCGCGCCAAGCCTCGGAAGACCACTGATTCTTGATATGCTGCAACAGAGAGCAGGAAATGGGCATAGCAATGTATTTCACAAATATATGCATGCCTCGATCCTCGTGCCACCAATCACGCATATCGATGCATGATGGCCGAGGAGCCGAATTGCACAACTCAATATAGGATGAATGCATATGAATGCCACAACAAAACCTAACTCCATCACGGATAATCCAGAGCGTCGGTGACTTGGGAATTGAGACACATTCCGTTACTCGAGTACGAAACGCGCCTCGTTTCCCGTGCCCGGGGTAACTCCTATCCCGAACACGATGCGATATGCATGACATGCATGAAATGTAACTATATACAATCCTAACAGACACAATGTTATGGAATGGCATACACGCTACACAGGTAATACACAACCGGGCATACACAATGCTATGGATGAATGGCATACGCAATGCAATAATGGGCTTACACCAACATGAGAGAGACTCAGCCACACTCACATAGGAGGCCATCAGATGAAAACAAGACATCTTGAAATGCGTGTATGCGTGCACGCAAATTGAGGACGGACCCTCAGGCACCGAAATGCCGCTCTAATGAGACATGGCAAAGACACGGAATTAGTATGCAAACATGCAAAAATCAGTGGCAAGATGAGGGGCAAAACAGCCCCAAAACCCGTAAAACGAAACCCAATGCATGAAATGATCCCGAAATGCGAAATTAGGCACCCAAATGACTTGTAGCTATACAATACATGCATAATTTGAATATGACATGAAAAATCAGAAGCAAGGCAGCCCCAAAAATAGTATTTTAAAACAGTTCAAAACATGGCCAAACAGCAATCACAAGTAGGGCAAAAATGGCATACAAAAGGCTCCGCAAGAGAGGCAATAAAGCAAATGATAGATGCAAAGCCCAAATGGCAAAAGACCCTTCTACAACACTGAAGAAGGCCTAAAATCATGCTATTTTTCAGTAGATGAAAACCCCCAAAACAATATAAAAACATGCTAAAAATGCCATGCAAGAAGTAGGCCAACAAGAGGCTATAACATGATGTATACAAAGCATTCACCAAACAGCCAAAGACCCTTAATGAGATATGTCCAGGGAGTCAAAATATGGCCAATTTCAGTTCTGATCATGGCTTAAAAACAGAAGCAAGGTAGGCTAACAAAGCATGCAAAAATGGGGGCCAAAGAGGGGTATAAGGGTAAGTGCTACATGGAGACCCCGAAAAGTGTTGAGCCCTTCTACAATGTTGTAGAGGGACTCAAAATAAGCCAACTTACAGTTTATATCATGCCTCAAAACAGACTACACATAGGCTAGAAATACCGTGCAAAATAATGGCATACAAGAGGGCATTGAAGCAAGTACCAAATGGGAGTCTCAAACAGTGTCAAACCCTTAAACAAACATGAAGAATAGCTCAAAAAATGACCCTTTCAGTTAGGGTCGGAGCCCAAAACAGTAAGAAAATAGGCTAGAAAGATGTGGCAAAAATGAGCTACAAAAGAGGGAAAATGGTTCTTACCCTTGAAGCCACTTCTTTGCTGCCTTTTAGACCAAGGAATGATGCCTCTAAGCCTCTGAAAAACCCCTCCTTGCTGCTGGAATGGAGTAGTGGTGGTGGTGCTAGGTGTGTAGTGAAGAGAGTGGTGTGGAACTTGGAGTTTTGAGAGCAATGGAGATAGATATGTGTGTATGAGCTTGAGAGCAATTTCCAACCCTTTCTCTAGAGCTGGGAGGCCAGCTATATGGACAAGAATGGGGCCAAAATGGAGGGAAAAAAGTGGAGGGAAATGGCATCAATTTTCCCTCCAAAAAGAGTTCCCTCCGGATGCAGTTTTTGGAGGGAAAACAATGCACAGCTGTAATGCACTCAGTGTAAGGAAGCTGGCCGACTAGTTATCAAAGCTGCAGGTGGCCGGCCGGCCAAGGGGCAAAAATGAAAAGTTGATTTTCTGGCCGGCCACCACATATTGGTGGCCTCCATGTCCCCTCAACATAACCCTGTTGTTCAAAATTGGAAACTGTAAAACAGGAGAGAGAATAGGCCATTTTTAGGAGGGGTTCAAAAAGGTCAGGTGGAATTACTGGCCGGCCATATAATATTTGTGGCCTCCCAAGTGTGTACAACACGAATATGTGGTTTGGGGTTGAAGAAAATGGCCTTAGGGTGGTCAATATTGGCTCGGAAGTGAGAAAAACGGGCGTCGGAGGGCGCCGGAGGAATATAACTGGTTGCTGAGACAATTGCTGGCCTCCCACCTTCAGTGACCTTCCTGGTGATTAAAACAGAGGTACCTGCCAAAATTGAACGAAAACCGATGCAAAACGAATGCTCGGGGGCCAAAACGCGCAGTTCGGGGTCCCGGAAAACAGGCCGTTAAGTACCGAAAGTGGCGTTCGACCATGAAGTGGGTCTCTCAGACCTCAGCGTCCCTCAAAAGGGAGTAAATAGGATGTATGCCAAAAAACGGAGCAATCGGAGATGGTTAGGCGGTCCCGAACCGAGGCACACGGCCTGACGGCTCCGAAAACCGGGAACCGGGCTCCGAAATGGGCAAAATGGCCTACGGCCACGAAAAATAGCCCACAGCCACTGAGAGATGATCTACTAGACCTCTCCCTCCCCTCAGGAAGAGAAACAGAGAAAACCGAGTCTGGTTCGCAAACCGAGGCAAGGTACAGAAGAGGGTTCGGAAGTCCGGAGGCAGGGCTCACGGCTGCGACTCTGAGACTTCTGAACGAGCACAGTATGCAACATCACCGAGCGCTCAATCGGTGACGTCTGAGTCTTAAGGTCGGTCAAAAATGGGTGTCTACACTAGCCCACCTTGCTTAGTACTTTTAGTGACTTCTGACCATTTCACCAAATGAATTTTCCTCTTCAGTTCTGAGCCCCCCCATAAGAATGAAGCTTGAATTTTGTCTAGCTTCTTAGCTATTCCTTCAGGTAGTTTGAACAAGACATAAAATACACTGGTAGACTAGATAACACTGCCTTCACCAATGTTAATCTTCCTGCAAAAGAGAGGAATCTCCTTTTCCACCTAGCAAGTCTCATTTTGAATTTGTCAATAATAGGTTTCCAAGTCTTCTTCCTCCCAGGGCTAGCACCCAAAGGCAAGCCTAAATAATTTAATGGCAATCTCTGAGACTTGCAGTTAAGTAAGAGGGCAAACTCATGAAGATATGGATCAGAGAGACCAACCCCACAAAGCACGCTTTTATGGTAGTTGATTTTAAACCCTGAAGCTATTTCAAAACACCTAAGAATCCGCTTCAAACAGAGGACTTCTGATAACTCAGTTTCACAGAATAGTAAAAAGTCATCTGCAAATTGGAGATGTGAGATAACTACACGATTGGTTCCAATGACAGCCCCTTTTAACAATCTCAGATCCCTAGCTCTCTGCAGTAGGATATTCAATGCTTCTGCGATCAAAATAAATAGGAAAAGTGAAAGAGGATCACCTTGCCTAAGGCCTTTTTGAGGTCTAAATTCCATGGTTGGTGAGCCATTAACCAGGACTGAGAGTCTTGCAGTAGAGACACATTCTTTTATCCATGAAATCCACTTTACACCAAATTCAAAATTTGCTAGCATAGAGAATAGAAAGTCCCAATTAATGGAGTCAAAAGCCTTCTCAAAATCTAACTTAAATAGCAGCCCTTTTTTCTTAGACTTGGACCAGCTATCCACCACCTCATTTGCAATCAGAATACCATCAAGGATATTCCTTTCACCCCCAAAAAGCTGACTGTGTATCTCCTATAATCATGGGCAAGACTCTTTTAGTCTTGAAGCAAGGACTTTTGAAAGAAGTTTGTAGATTGCTCCAACCAAACTAATAGGCCTAAACTCATTCAAAGTGATGGCTTTATCTTTCTTTGGAATGAGAGAGATGAAGGTGCTATTCAGACCTGATGTTAATCTGCCATTTAAATGAAATTCCTTCATAAAGTTGAGTAATTCCTCCTTAATAACCTCTCAATTTTTTTGAAAGAACATCAGGTTGAAACCATATGGCCCTGGTGCTTTATTCCCATTACAATCTCTAATCGCTGCCTATACCTCCATTTCAGTAAACTCTTCTTCAAACCCTTGGAATCAGTCACTAAGCCTTATACTTTTGAAGTCCCCAACAAGCCCTGGTCTGATTAACCAATCTTCTGTGAAGTGCTTTGAAAAATGGGCCCACACCTCATTCTTAATTTGACTTGGTTCTTCAAGAACTAAGACCCCTTTTGTGATGGAGTTTAGTGTATTCCTATTTTGTCTGTTGGTAGCCGTAACATGGAGGTATCTTGTATTTCTATCTCCTTTCAGATTCCAGTCAAGTCTTGATTTTTGAAGCCATTCCCATTCCAACTTCCTGCTCAGCTTCTACATTTCGTTTCTAGTCTCCCTTTTTAACTTCAGTTCCTCCTCCTCCAAAGGCCTAGATTCAGCTATCAGATCCAGCTCATTGAGTTTATATTCAGACTTTTCAAGTTTAGAAGCTACATTGCCATACACCTCCTTGCTCCATTTTTTCAATGCCATCTTCAGATTATATAACTTTCTTTGTAGAATAGAGCCAGCAGACCCAAAACACTGATATTCTTGCCAAGTCTTCCCTACAAAAGAAGCAAAATTAGGGTGCAAAAGCCAAGCATTCAAAAACTTGAATGGTTTAGGCCCCCAATCCCTCTCATCCTCCATGAGCACAATAGGACAATGGTCAGATACTACTCTTCGAAGACCCCAAAGTTTGAATTTGTATCTCTTCATCCACTCTGGATTAATACGGAATCTATCAATCCTACTCCATTTGTTCCTCTCTAGAACATTGCACCATGTATATTTTCTCCATATCATTTGCACATCTACCACTTCACACTTATCTATGAATTCATTGAACTCTTTCATGCCCCTATCCCTTCTTGATGCTCCAACTCTTTCCCCTAAATTTCTAATCTCATTGAAATCCCTACCAAGGCACCAGGGCTTAGGGAAGGAATTTTTCAGAATTAACAGTGTTTCCCACAATTTCCCTCGGCTTACTACATCATTGGGAGCATAGATGTTTACTATTACACAATCAAATGAGTTTTGTAGTTTACCTGAAAGTAATATAAAACTTCTGTTGCTGCAACAATCTGAAAGTTGAAAGACATTAGGGTCCCAGATGCATAAAAGGCCCCCTACTAGCCCATCTACATCCACAACCACGAACTCAAAGCTATCTCTAGGCCAAATGCTTTTCACCATCAAGTTAGTTATACTTGATTTTTTTGTTTCCTGAAACAATACCAAGTCAATTTTCCTTTCAAATAAATCTTTTTTAATCTTTTTTCTCTTTTCAGGCCTTCCAGCCCTTCTGATATGTGGTTTGAAATGGTAGCAGCACCGGATCTTACGATAGAGCCTTTACTGGTTCCACTACCTTTTTGACCAAATCTTCTAGCAATTCTTGAGAGTCTACCAATGAACAAGGGATTTTTATTGCCTTTCCTTTTGCCTTTCTTTATATGAGTGTTGACAGATACTGAGAATAAGGGACTAAAGGAAATACTATCTTTAGAATGGGAGCCCACATCTGAGGGTCCATACCCAAGTCTTTTAGAAGATGTATTAGGAACAAAGTCCTTAGATCCAATGGGCTGGACACTGCCATGGGCTGCCCCAGTGGGCTGTAACCCAGATTGATCAGTGCCTAAATCTACCTCCAAGTAAATACCAGGTTTATTCCTGGTTAGCTCACTTAAGCTCTTAATAAAACCTGGAGTTAGGATCTGACCATCCACTACTGAAGGGACTAACTCAGCTTTTTGAGCATCATAATTGTGTTTTACAATAGGGGCCTCCTTACCTAAGTGATTGATAAGATTGGACCAATGCTTCTGTTGCAGGCTTGCCTCTTGTAATGATGATTCTACCACACAAGTATTTTCTTCATTTGAATTTCCCCCCAAGTCTTTAGTCTCCTCTACTTCTAAGGCATGACTCCAATTACCACTAACCTCCAGCTCAACATTATTTTTCAGCCTGCATGCCATGGACCCATTTGATACATCGTATTCCCCAGCCAATTCAACTGCTTTGCCATCGCCTTCTACCTGCAGATTGTTACCTGCAAAGGACTGGTGTAACCCATGAACTTTGGAGCACCCAACTTCCTCAGCCCCATTGGTAGTGATTCCTTTGAAGCTGAAAACTGCATCTTCTGTATTTTGCTCTTCATAAACTCTAATGGGGCAGATTCTACCTTTGCATTCTAGGTTTAAACTTGTGCTAATGGGGTCCATAACACTGTAGACACCCCATTTTTTACCACCTTTAAGACTTGGACGCGACTGATGGTTTTGGAAGTTGTGCAGTGCAAAGGTTCAATTTGTTCGGCAAGGAGAGAGAGTCAAATCTCAACTTCATACCCCTTTTTTTGGACCAAAACGATCTTGATCAAAAGATTTTAGTCTTAAAACCCTCTTTTTCAAAACATTTTTGAAATAAAGTTTTTACGATGTTCCGAGGCTCGCATTTTGTCAAATGTTGCGCTTTTCGGTAAACCGAGCAAGGACAAAGTGGAAATGAATGAAAGACAGATGAAATCTTTGAAAAATCTTTCAAAACACCTTACTTAGGGGTTTGGAGTTGAAGAAAAGAGGAGAAGAGGGAAGAAATCCAGTTAGGGGAGAAAATGGGCATAAACCGTTAAGAAAGAGTCAAACAGCCCTCGCCGAATCGGGCCTATTCATTTGCATACTTGGAATCAAGCTATGAGGCCACCACCGTTGGAAATAAGACTTCCGGGGCTTCATTTTGCACTAAAAAATCTCCTAAATCCAATTCCGGACGGGGGAGATATAGTTGATTGAAGTAGGGCATCACTCCAGTTGGACCTAAATCTGCGCGGCTTCACCAAAAAGAGCATAACGTTTTCCACAAAAGGAATTTTAATGCAAGGTTTGTGCCCTTGGAAAGCTAACTTCCGGGGCTTCAATTTGGACACTTGAACAGCCACCATTGGACTTCCCTATCACTGGCCGGCCACCCTTCTTTCCGGCAGACCCATTTTTTTTCCTGAAAAGTAGCAGGGCGGCCAGAAAATGTAGCAGGCCGGCCATTACCTAGTTGGATGACCTTTTTGTCTTTTGAGCTGGCCGGCCATGACCCCCTCCCCAAGTGTGTTCTAGATGTGCAATTTGTTTTCCTCTAGGCCCTATGCCCGAGGGTCAACCTTTTGGGGGGAAAATTTGAATTTGATTTCCCCCCCCCCTTTTCCCTTCTCTCCCTCTATAAAACCAGCAGCTCCAGCTGCATTTAGGAGGGTTAAAAAAGTTTTGTTTGGGAGTCTTGCATTAAAGCTCCCTCTCTCTCTCTTCCAAGCTCCAAAACCCTAAGCTTCTTGCACCATTTACACTACAACCCATAGCACCACACCTCCATCCTCCATTCCCACACTTTGAGGCTGATTTCCAGAGGTTGAAAGCTCAGAAATTTGGTCAAAAAGTTGCTGGTTCATTGCTCTACAAGGCAAATCAAGAATCAGCAGCCTTCCGGAGCTTGGCGCGCTTTCCAAGAACAATTGCAAACAGAGGCTAATTGGGGCATCGCAGTGGATTTCAACGCCAAAGCAGTTCAAACATGCATCATCCATCATCCGGAATAGAGTCGAGACAGTCCCTAGCTTGCATGCTAGTTTAATGCTTTCCTAGATTAATTTGTAAATTAATTAGGATTTTGTATTTATTCGGACTGTAATTATTCATTTGGAATTGTATTATTTATTCGGACCCTCCGAGTGAGGGCAATGTTGTAATAAGTGTGCGTGAGTGTGATGTATGTCTTCCAACCCCACGTCTCCCTTTTATTACCAGCTTATGATGGTTAGATTAGGGCATGTTTCAATTAGCATACAGTATGATAGCATGTTTGCATTCATTCATCTGTTTTGCATGCACCGGGCTCGACACATCATACTAACTGCATTTGTATTTCAATTTCAAGTTGAGTACTTGTTAGCTGTTGCATCTCATATGCCATGTTTAGAATAGTCGAGCCTGCTATAGTTGCATTTTTGCATATGTTGCATTAGGCATTTCTATATAATTAGGATCACGCATGGATTTCTAATTAGCTTTTGTTTTGGCTTGGAGTACTCGGTGAGTTTTTATGCTTTAGCATCCTTGCATACGTCGTGTGAGTGACTGCCATGAATAGCATACTTACCATGAGGCTATGTGCTTATGTGATATACCTGCTTGAATGCCTGTGGGTGAAGGTTGGGTTATTTGGATTGGAACAAATCATCAACTGTGAGTTTTAAGCCCACTAGATAGTGGCAAAACCATCTTTTCTAAGCCCACCCGAGGGTGGCAAAATCTGCATTTTAAGCCTACTTGCGAGTAGCAAACCATCTTTCAAAAACAAACATGAAATGTTTTGTTCCAATTCAGGCGACCCAGCCTATACTTGTATGCTGTGCGCATCACATAGTAAATCTAGGCTAATAACCGGAATAAGAACACATAATGTTTTCAAAACTTGATATCATGGTTAGTAGAGGCCGATCTTTGATCGGGCGAGCGGGGGTGCTCACGAAGTGACCTTCCCCAATCGTACCCAAGTTCCCGAGCCGAGGCAACTTTGGTGATGACGGACACGTGGCCTTAGGCAAATGAGTCAGGGTTTCCTAAATTTCCCCAAAAATAAAATATTTAGGTGGCGACTATGTATCTGGCAAAGTAGTCCATGTTTGGCACTTCTTTCAAAAATCTGTTTTCTCAAAACGATTTGCCGGATTTGGACTCTTTGGTTCAGATTAAGAACCGTGACACAAATCAAGTCCGAACTGTAGCGAGGTCCCCCGCGGACTTGTTACAGTTTTTGGCGACTCTGCTGGGGATTTAGAGAACGTGACTCGAACTCATGATATCTTGTTTTGACTACACTTGTGTGTTTCTTTGCATTGCATTTGCATTGGTGCGCCTAGGACACCGTGTTTGCCATCTGCTATTCCTGAACGGTTTGCCGGAGGCTTGTCTTGTCAAGGCATGACCATAAGGCTGACCGGTTGTGGGCTCTGCCAGTATGGGAACACAAACCCCGGTTTTACCGGGCACCCTTTTGACCATTCGACCTAGTGCATATCGGAATCCATAGTGACCATTCCAAGCTAGGACAGGTTGCTTACCCGATAGGTTGTTTGAAACCGCTGCGTGCGTAGTGAAACCCTAGCTCCTGACAAAATAGGACAGGGAAACCCTACCCCAACATAGGGGTGTTTTGGCTCTCACTTGCTTGTTATGTGCTTTAGAGTGCGTCTCTATACGAATGCATGTATCAGTTTACAAGTTTGGGCATCAGGCCTGCGGGCACCGGTTCAGTATTTTGGGACTCAGTTTACCTGAGGGTATCAGTTTGCAGGACAGAGATTTGGGCAGAATTCAGTAGAGGGCACACTCATTCAAACTATGCTCGTATCTGTTCAGGTGAAATTAGGCTGAGATGCTGTCCATTTTCTCTTTTGCTAGGTAGTCTTGGAACCATAGCTTCAGAAGGCTCCAATATCCCCCGGGTACACCGAACTTGTGTTGATAGACTTTGTCAGGTCAGAGATTCAGTTCAAGGGCAATCAGTGTTCCTTTACCAGAGGCAGGGTGGAAAGGTCGGTCAGGCACAGACCACCAGTACAGCAGCTACCAGCTCAGTGGTCTTTGAACAGCCAGGTTGAGATTTCGAGTCTACTGCAGAGATAGATATACTGGTGGTTCAATCAGATCAGGACAGTATGTCAGGCTTAGAAGAGATGGTGCGCCAGCTCCAGGATAGTATGAAAGCCATGCAGCAAGATGCTGTCCGTCAAGCGGAATTCACCAAGCAACAGGCCGTGGTCATAGCCCAACAGGCAGAGACAATTGCCAGGTTAGAGCAGCAAACTGGGGTATCTACTTCACACCAGGCTCCTCCCCCACCAAGAGTTCCCATACTCGGGGAGGCAACCCACGTCCAGGATGATACGGACATTCCAGGCGGGCCAACTCCGCCCCTGGTTCTACCCCAGCTATCTAAAACACCCACCAACCTACCAGACTCCCCCTTTGAGTTCAAGACGGACCCCACAGCATTGAAAGTGAGCAAGCTTGAGAATTGTTCAAAAAGTCTCAGGGGGCCCATTCTATTCCTGATATAGAGGATGGTTATACCGACTCAGTGGTGACATTACCAGATCGGTTCAAGATGCCACATATCGATCGATTCGATGGCTCTGAAGACCCAATGGTGCACCTCCAACTGTTTTCTGATATCTTAGGCCAATGGGTTTGACCACAGCCCAGAAATTGTCATTATTCGGCCGAACCCTGTCTGGGATAGCCGCAATCTGGTATGCAAAATTGGAGAGCTCTGTGAAACAGAACTGGGAAGAGCTGGCTGAGGCCTTTATTGCTCAATACTCCTACAACACACAGATCGAGGTCACAACTCGTGATCTCGAAGTCACCCGCCAAGAACCAAAGGAGGGTTTCTCAGAATTCGTGACGAGATGGAGAGCAAAGGCCTCAATGATGACTACAAGGCCTTCCGACAAAGATCAGATCAGGATGATTGTTCGGAATTTGCATGGCAAGTTGCTGCAAAAGATGGTCGTTCTACCTCTGTTTACCTTTCCAGCCCTTCATGAAATGGGGGTTCAAATCGAGGATGCCATCAGACAAGGGATCTTTGCAGAAGATAATGAGCCTTTGAAGAGGAATGTTGCTCGCAGTTCCAATGCTACTACTGATGGTAGCACAGCTGCGAAATGCTCAGAAGTAGACACTATCACCACTTCCCTCAATGGCCAAGAACCAACCACTTCAACTCGGCCCCAAGCCCGAAAATTCCATCCTCTTTACATGAGTCTCTCTCAAGCTTTGAAAAAGCTACGAGAAGAAGGGCACCTAGAACTTCTAGAACCCCAACCCCTTCCAAACCCTCTTCCGCCAAGATATGACCCAGCTAAATACTGTCCCCATCAACAGCACGGTCATGATACGAACCGTTGCATCCGCCTCCGTCATAAGATTCAGGATCTTATTGACGAAGAGACCCTAGCTCCACCAAAAGGACCTCAGGTTAGTACTGACCCATCACCTCTACATCTCAACCTCATCCATATACTGCCGTCCACCTACGACCCCAGCATATACATCACCCCAGCCCATCTACCCAAGCCTGAGGTGTTCATTCCAGAAAGCATGGACTTATGCATGATGGATGCACCTGGACCCCAATCATCTCAAACCCGTGAGCCCACTACTTCTGAGCTGAAGAGAATGATCGAAGATCTTCAGAAAACTGTGACAGATTTGGCCTCTGGGACATTGGCTCCGTCATCAGCCACATCACATACCAGGGAGTTCATGTCAAAAGGCTCCCCAGTCTTGGAACAAGCTGCATTTGAGGAATGCCAATCCCTTGGCAAAGTGGAGGCGAGTGGAAAGAACAAGATAGGGGCGGACATGGATCCCCATGAACATCTTCTGTTGGCTGTTGAGGCTTTGAAAGCCGAGGGACTGAACAAAGAGCAAGTGCTCGCAGTTGTTGCAAAAACTGTGGACGACATTTTCGCCACTCAAGTTGGGGGCAGTTTGAATCAAAGGGCAAGCCGGGAGAAGGGTCGTTGTATCAGAAACGTTCCTTTCAGCTATAATCCTGCACTCGGAAGAGATCAACAAACCAGGCCAGCACCTGCCAATCCCTTTACTGGTGCGTCCAGCAAAAATCCACAAACCTTGAGGTACCAACCCCGAGGTCAGAGGGTCTTTCATGCCCTCTATATGCCTTTGTCCAAAGCTCTCCAAGTCCTTGTTGGACAAGGCCATCTCAAACCCCTTGAGCCTCGGCCTCTCCCAAATCCTCTTCCGGCTACGCATGATGCCGCCCAGTACTGTGCCTTCCATCAGCAAACCGGTCATGGCACCAACAATTGCTCTCGTCTTCGCCACGAAGTGCAAGATCTGATTGACAACGGGGTCATTGCCGCGCCAAGCTCTGCAAAGTCTATCGGCACTGGATCGGTGAACTTGGGGGATAATGTGACCATGTGATCGGGGGATGAACCACCTGCGGACGGCACTCAGTTTACTCCAGATATGGTGGATGGCATGCACTGTTTTGAGCATTTGTGAATGCTGGTTTTTGTGCTTTCTGACTTGGGTATTGGGTCAGTCTTGTTGTTTTGAGTCCGTTTTGAGTCAGTCTTTTTGTTTGGGTCTGTCTTGTTATATCGAGTCAGTCCTGTTGTATAGGAGTCGGGTGATTCCGGGGGTATTACCTCGGGCGTCACCATTTTGTTTTGCGTTTGTCTTTTCGTTTTGTTTTGAGTCTGTTTCTGCCAGGAGCCAGTTGTGCCACGATTTTTGAATGAAACAGCAGTGATTTTTACACTCTCGTTTGCTTCTGCCTTGTGCCAGTTATGCCGGAAGTTCTGAAGAGATGAAGTATTTGACTAAGGACTCTATCTTTTCTGTGCCTTGAAGTCATTGTAATGACCTGAGTTTTTCAAAACTTTTTGAACACTGTGGTGAAAACGAAGAGGAAGGAATTCCTCGGGATTTGCAAAAAATTTGATCAACTGAGAGGAAGAGAGGCGTGCTAAGCCCTTAATGAATGAAATCATGCTTGTTAGTGTGAGTACTGGGAAGGATCCTGGCTTGATCCAGATTGGTTCTACACTGTCTTCAGCGCGAGCGATTTGTCGCTTTCTTAAAAACTTTCAAAAAATGTTTTGCGCGGTCCTGCGAAGACCTGTGTGGAATCGCTCTTGAGATTGTGCAGCCTAGGATCGCTCTCAGCCTCGAAACTCGACCCCTCACTTTCAAACCTTGAACTGGGATTCAGAATGTTCAACGGTCAACCACAATGTGAGGCCGTGTGGCCAGATTTGAAAAGCAGCCCTCGAACAAGAGGCAGAAAGTCATCAAGAAGATGATCAAAAGAAGCTTGCGAAGCTAGAACAAAGCACCCTCGAACTAGGGGCAAAATGTCAGATGTGCTCGAAGAGCCGAAGATGATCCTCTGCAAATCAACAGCCACTCTCTGGATACGGATGGCTTCGAATCCTAAACCATTTGGCATGGAAGCACTTTTACCCTTTGAGAGGCTCGCTGGGCGAAAACCCGAAGGGCGACCCAGGCAAAAGTTAGAGCGAGACAAAAAAAAAGCAAAAAGAAAAAAAAGAAAAATGCAAAAAAGAAGAAAAAAGGAATGAAAAGAAAAAAAAAAAAAAGAAAGAAGAACAAAGCTCGCAAGGTCGAAAACCGCGACGGGCGCCTTGGCAAAAGTTAGAGCCTAAAAAGGAGAGGTTAATACCCGAGTGTACCTTAACCCCGAACTACGTAAGGCTTGATTCCCATCTTTGGGATACGTAGGCAACTGCATTCTGAAGTCCAGCCATAAAACACTTCAATTTGATTGTGTCCATGCGATGGTTCTGGTCATCTTTGTCTTCTCTATATCTGAGGATTTGGTTGTGTTCGTCACTCTGAGGACTGACTACAATGCGCTGCGGTGCCATCAAACAAGGGGCAACTTTCCGTTGCCATTCAATGCGCCGCGGTGCGTTCAAACAAGGGGCAACTTTCCGTTGCCATGCAGCTCTCTTCAAGCAAGGGGCAATTTTCCTTTGGATTTGAGGTTGTGCATCTCGAGAGTGGGTTCTATGCTCGTTGAGCAGTGGCCGATTGCAAAAAAGTTTTTGAGAATTTTTACTGAGGTTGACTAATTTTCTCTCAAAATATTTCATTTTTCCAAAACTGGACCCTTTTCTTGGACCCAAAAAAGGAAAATTTTCAGTGCTCATAACCTAACTTGCATGATTTTGAATCAGAAAATCGAACAAGCATGTTAATCTAACTCTCATTTTGGTCAAAATTGTTTTAGTAGAAAGCAAAAACAAAAAATGGTCAAAATAATGAACTAGGGGCACAGTTGAGTCAGGTTTCTGTCTTTTCCCTTTGTCAAACTTGCTAGAAAGGGCACTCTACTTGCCGGAAAGGGCACCGTATTCGCCAGAAAAGGGCACAACAAAGGGCTGAAAGCTCTCTCACCCTCCAAGCAACGAGGTATCAAGCCAAGTGCGAAGCACGAACTGGAATGGGGCAAGATATTCCACTCCATCATCTGGACAGATCTTATCACGTCCAAACTCCCCAGCAAAGCATCATCAACCGATGTTAGCTGCAGATTTGCTACACACCCAGTTGTAGCGCAACCCTTCTATGGGAGGAATTCACTAGCTGTGAACGGAAGAAAGAGAATCTAGCAGCATGCTAGGGGCAAGAGCCCGCAACTCCTGTTTATCCATCAACCACCCAGGGGAGGGATTGAAAAATGAGAGATTGAAGAATAGAGAGATGTGCGATGAGAGAAAAAGTGAGAAAAGGGCTTTTTCAGAAAACAAGAGATTGAGTGCCAGAGTGATGTGAGAATCACAAATGAGAAAGGGTGGGAAACACTACCCGGTGAAACAGGCTCCCTGTGCACGTCTGAGTGTCGTGTCTTTTTTTGTTTTATCTCGATTCTTGTTTTGAGTCGTTTCGAGTGTTACTCGATGTGTCTAGGTTGTGTGCCTTTTATTTCCTTGTTGAGTCGTTTTGCTGTGTTCAGTCGTAGGCTCAATACCTGGTCGAAAACTCATCTCTCAATTTCGAAAATAAAATCGTTTTGTGCTCCGAGTGCCGTGCCGTTCTCCACATTTGTTCAAAACAGTATTTGTTTTTCATAAAACTGCAGGGTCCACCCCCGATAAGTGTGAACAGTAAAACAAGGACCTATCTGAAGCTACATGGGTTCCGGACTATAAAGCAAAAGAAAAGAGGGAAAATGGAAGCATCTGAGTGTGCTTCAACTTCAGAAAATTCCGTGATTGTATTCCGGATGTACCTTTTCAAGCCTTGTCAGTGCTCCGAAGTATGAGTGTGCCTCTACTTCAAGCGCAAGATCAAGCCTGCTTCAAAGTTATGCACCCATCCACCCGCATTGTTATGCACCTTTCCACTCGTATTGTCATGCACACCTTACTTGCATTTATTTGCATCTTGTGTTATCTTCTACCATTTATCCTTTTACGCTGAGCAGCGTTTGGGATCGTTGTCCTCTGGGACTTTCTCAGGTTGCGTTGTGCGCGCACTTGAGCGGTTGTTTTCGGACCTCTTCTCACGATTTCAGCGTAGTTAGAGTGTTCTTTTCCTCACACGATTTCAGCGTGTTTGGAATTTATCCCAGGTTGCGTTGTAGACGCGCTGGGTGGGTTGTTTTTTAGGACCTCCTCTCAGATTTCAGCATGGTTTGAGTGTTCCGTTCCTTACACGATTTCAGCGTGTTTGGATTTTATCTCAGGTTGCGTTGTGTGCGCACTTGAGCGGTTGTTTTTGGACCTCTTCTCACGATTTCAGCGTGGTTAGAGTGTTCTCTTCCTCACACGATTTCAGCGTGTTTGGAATTTATCCCAGTTTGCGTTGAAGACGCGCTGGCCGGGTTGTTTTAGGACCTCTCCTCACGATTTCAGCGTGGTTTGAGTGTCCCGTTCCTCACACGATTTCAGCGTGTTTGGATCTTATCTCAGGTTGCGTTGTGCACGCACTTGAGCGGTTGTTTTCGGACCTCTTCTCACGATTTCAGCGTGGTTAGAGTGTTCTTTTCCTCACACGATTTCAGCGTGTTTGGAATTTATCTCAGGTTGCGTTGTGTGCGCACTTGAGCGGTTGTTTTTGGACCTCTTCTCACGATTTCAGCGTGGTTAGAGTGTTCTTTTCCTCACACGATTTCAGCGTGTTTGGAATTTATCCCAGTTTGCGTTGAAGACGCGCTGGGCGGGTTGTTTTAGGACCTCTCCTCACGATTTCAGCGTGGTTTGAGTGTCCCGTTCCTCACACGATTTCAGCGTGTTTGGATCTTATCTCAGGTTGCGTTGTGCACGCACTTGAGCGGTTGTTTTCGGACCTCTTCTCACGATTTCAGCGTGGTTAGAGTGTTCTTTTCCTCACACGATTTCAGCGTGTTTGGATCTTATCTCAGGTTGCGTTGTGCGCGCACTTGAGCGGTTGTTTTTGGACCTCTTCTCACGATTTCAGCGTGGTTAGAGTGTTCTTTTCCTCACACAGATTTCAGCGTGTTTGGAATTTATCCAGGTTGCGTTGTAGATGCGCTGGGCAGGTTGTTTTTGGACCTCCTCTCTCACGATTTAGCGTGGTTTGAGTGTCCCGTTCCTCATACGATTTCAACGTGTTTGGATCTTATCTCAGGTTGCGTTGTGCGCGCACTTGAGCGGTTGTTTTCGGACCTCTCACGATTTCATCGTGGTTAAAGTGTTCTTTTCCTCACACGATTTCAGCGTGTTTGGATTTATCTCGGTTGCGTTGTGCGCGCACTTGAGCGGTTGTTTTTGGACCTCCTCTCACGATTTCAGCGTGGTTCGAGTGTCCCCTTCCTCACACGATTTCAGCGTGTTTGGAATTTACCTTAGGTTGCGTGGAACGCGCTCCTGATTGATTTTCTTTGTTCTTTCTCCACTCACGAGTCTAGCGTGGTTGGCGTACGTCACCATTTTGCATCTATTGCACTCTCTGTTGCATCGCATCTATTATCTATTGCATCACATCTATTACATCCATTGCATCATATCTATTTTATTGCCCGGTCTAGGAGACCTTGAATCCTCTAAAGGTGCAATTCCTTTGGTGTTTGTCGTGCCCGAACGACTTCCGGTGGTCTGGTAATAACACTAGCGACTATTTTGAGCATCCCACAACAAAATGACTTAGGAGAGCAGGTATTACCATCCAAAATAACCACCTCCCTCCATAACCCCCCATTTTTTTGAAAGTAACTGAGTTCCACAGATTAAGGGGCACACCATAGCATCTGATCCAAACATATCTCTCTTGTTGGAGATGCATACTAGAATGCCACTCAGTGATGTACTCACACCAATCATGAAACCAAGCTTCAATTAGGGACTTTTTGTTCAATAGATCTACCCTTGAATTAAAGGAGATGATTGCGTCTCGACCTCCACCTTCTCTAACCAGCACATTCAACATACCCCTCTTTTTGAGCTCATGTTTCACCTCTTGAACAGAGTATTTAGTTTTAAGTCTCATGATCATACTCTCAAACAACCACCCATTACCTATCTCTTCTACTCTGATAGTTGTCTTAGTAGGCACCTTGAATCAGTGCCCTTGATGACATCTGCAAATGATCTTTCGTTGAATCCTTGATTCCAATTTCTATTACCAACCATAGCTGATGGCTTACTTGACTCCGGTTGTCTATCTGATTTTGGTTTTAGTTTCCTCCTTTCTTCTATTCCATTACCATATTCTGCGGTTTTGACTACCAGTGATTTGTCCTCAACCCACAAGCCATTCGCTATCTGCTCTGCTATTCTGGCTGAAATAGGACAATCATACCTAATGAACCCAAATCTCGTATTTGTCGATTTCCTTCTCTTTTTTGGTATAAATACATCCTTTACCACACCAAACTTGGAGAATAGTTTGTATAAACTTTGCGAGTCCATAGGTTCAGAAAGGTTATCCACAAAAAGGGTAAATAAGCCTACCCTTCGACCTTCATAGCACGAGCTATGTGACACTTGCCTTCCTCTCTGCTTAACCACTGGGATCCAACCTCCTTCTCTTCTCATCTCTGTTTTTTTTTTTTCACCTCTTGGCGTTTTACAAAGAAAAAGAAAAAGAACTTTATTGATGAAACAGAAGACTATTACATCAATAGAAGAAAAAAGAAGGATGAGTGCAAAAAACATCATAACGAACCAAATCAATCCCAACTAGGTTGACACCGATAAGACCATCTAATCATATGCTAGCACACCATCAAGAGTTAGTAAGGAACCAACCCGAAACACTAAAACCAACCTCACCCAAGTAAAAACTAACAAAAACTAATGCAAAAGTGCAACCCAAACTACCAACCATCAAGAAAACAAGACAACAACAAAGAACACTAGCTGCAGCAGCCAATTCCAAAAGATCACTGTCCACACAGATCAACGGCAAGCCACATCAGTAGAGTCAAGCCAACAATAGAGAATATCATCACCAGCAACCAAAACTCAAAATGACCACTGCCCATACAAATCAACAACAATCCATAACAGTAGCAAAGAAGAAAACAGAACAACACAACAAATACAACCACCACCTGATATACCTTTGTACCAGCACCAAACCAGTTAGCTTCCAATATAGCAAAAGCCACCTTCGAGAGTTGGCCGTCATCTCTGGCCACAACCTCCTATTAAGTGCCACTTCTAACCACCCATCTCACTTATTTTCAAATGTTTTTTCTTTTTCTTTTTTTTTGAACACGTGGATACCAAATATATCTTATTTTTATTTGTTATATCTTACTTTTATTTTTTTTAATAATAAACGTTAACAAACCAACATTGATGATGGGATTCATTTTGCTTGCAATAGAATGGTATGATCATTGTGTGCATTAAATAGATCTTCTAAAAAGCATACTCCAATGTATAGTGGGGAATTAGATTCAGGAGAAAGAGATCATATGATACTTGGTCAAATGTCTAAAGTAGAAAAGTTTGGTATATAGAAATAGTTAGAGATAAATTTCTTCCTTGACTTTGAATAAACATAAGTTTTCCATATGCTATTAAAGTCCATTCTCCACTAGTTGAGATTAAAAAAATAATAACAATAAAACAAAAAAGTTTTATAGATATCCAAATTGGTGACAAATATAAGTGACTTCCCCTATACATAATAATTGATTACAAAACATATGGCAAGCACCACCCATTTGGCTGGTGGGGTTTAACTGTCTCCCCCATTCTCGCGCAATACTAACTGAAATGGATCACAGAACATTCACAAGGATAGAGGTGTGTTGTGTTATAATGGACCCATTTCTTGTGAGTATTCTAGGATTCATTTTTCTATGCAAGTATCTATTTTCTATACAAATAACTTATATGCAAAAAGCTTGTATAAAAGGATGTATTTACATTCATTCATTCATTGAATTTTTAAAAAAAAAAAAAAAAGCATTGTTGTTATATAAAATTAAAATTTTGCTACCACATTTTCAGTATAAAAATTATGCATCCTTAACATTTTTCAAAGTATATTTGCAAATTAATGTACATTAAAATCAAATTATCATAGTAATGTGCACAAGATAGATGCTAAAATTACAAGGCAAAAGTATGCAAAGAAAAACCCAATTAGGTTTCTTCTATTCTAGGGCAATGCATAATGTTTATGCCTTCATATGCCAAAATGCCTACAACTTCTCCATTTTTCAAAAGAATGCCATAGAAAAGCGGTAAAATGGAATAGATGAAATGTGGATTTTTTTTCTTTCCCTAATAAATTAGTAGAATTATATGGAGATTTGTGGGCACAAAATGTCTCTTTCATGCTCTCCCTTGTGGCAATACAAACAAGTAGAATGAATCAATAATTATACTAATGTAAATTATAATTATACATAACCTCCTAGAGTAGGAGATATATGCATCTATTTACCCAAATAGATATATATGTATATCGCAACATAAAGAAGTAGGAATAATCAACAATTACGACAAGAGTAATGTTGTACTAAATTTTCATACCCAATTTATTCATCTAAATGTCATTACCGCATTGGTATAATGAACACATTACATGCGTTGTATCGATGACATATAAGATGTCACTTCAAATGGTAATTAAATTTGATTCTTCAGTCACCCTATCATCACTCTTACAACAATTACAAACAAATTTCCAAAATACCAAAACTAACATAAACACCCCAAATAGATATAAAAAAAATAAAATTTAAAGGCAAATGATCTTCTAATAAGCTTCAAAAGCACTAGCCCCAGAGGTAGAATCTGGGGCTGCTGAAGAAGATCCAAGGCGTGGGTGTCCGGCAATGGTGGTTCTCGACGGGTGGTTCTCGACGGCAATGGATTATGGCGGTTGAGTGCCCAAGAGAGTCAGGTGTGGGGCAGTCCGACAATGGTGCAGGGTGTAAGAACGTAGGGCTCAAGAGTGTATCAAGTGTTTGAGTCTGACGTGGGGTGTATTTCTGTGTGTTAGGTGGGGGCTCAAGGGAGTGTGATTTATTTTATTTTATTTTATTTTCTAGTTGCTTTTCAAAATTTAAATCTGTGAGGCTAAGAGGTTGGTTATAAGATCGCGAGTAGCAGTAGTAGGAGAGTGAGTTTTTACTTTTCGAATATCTCTCAATGCGTTTTATCTCCTTGTACATTCAAATTTCATATTTTTAATGAAATTTTTTTTGCCGATAAAAAAAAAAAGCACTAGCCAGCGAACAAATCCCGGTAGATCATGCCCTCCCTTAGTAGGGTGGGTACATAAATATTAATCCACCATATGAATAGATAATTAATTAAAGAATAACTATTTAACTAATTAAGAAAGTCCTCTAATGCCTCTATAAGTGGTGATCTAATAAGTTGAATCCAGTGAATCATAATCTATACATGTGCTGGTAAAATAAAATGAAATTATACCTGCAACTTTTTTGCATATACTATTTTACTCCATCCTGAAAATGTTTAAACTATACTTATCAAATATTTATACTGTATTAACTTCCATATCATTCATTTTACCCTCTCTTCTTTTTCTTCCATAAATCATTCCTTAAATACTTGATCCAAACACAGCCTCAATCTTATCCTTGAGTTCTAAAAACAAACAAAAGAGCATCTTTCACGGAGAAGAGAGAGAAATCTCAACTTTTCGAAACGAAATGAAAATGAAATAAGTGCAAAAACAAGAAAAGAGATTTTCACCTACGGATCCGACATTCTCATGATTTCAATATCAATATTCAAAGTGGCAATAAGTAATCCTCCAAAAGAAAATTACAACTGGAAACAAGTGAGAGAGAGAGAGAGAGAGAGAGAGAGAACAAGGGGTTGAAGACAAAAGTGTGACCCACCAAAAATATGATGCAACACTCTACCATCATGAGGCTTTGGAAGACTTTTGACATCGATTAAATGGCCATGATTGTTGCATGGAATTCAGTATATTCTCTCTCTCTCTCTCTCTCTCTCTCTCTGTCTGTGTTTCTCATAATTACAGATAGTTTGAACTTTCAAATGGGAATGTTCCCACGGTTGAGACTTAACCATCCTTCAACTACTACTTCAAATATCATAACCATCCTAGGGATCTCTTCAATTCTCTTCTCTAAGTAATAACTATCTATTTCTCTTAAAAAACTAATTTCAAACCTTATATAAAAAAAAACAAAAAATAAAAACAATAATGGGATTTGAAGTAACCCACAGAGTCATCAGATCTAAGAATATGACAGTTAGTGGAATTAACTACTCAGATTCATCAATGTATGCTGCAAGACAGAGATCCAACAGAAATTTTAGTTATCAACTGAATATATATGTATCCTCCGCTTCATTGTAGTTACAATTGGAAACAAACTGAACCAAGTTGTTCATGAACAGTTTTGATCTTTAACTTGTTTAAAGCTTATTTGAGTCTGACTTGTTTTCTAAATGAAAAAGATCAACTTGTTTTCTAAATGAAAAAGATCAAGCAAACTTCTAGGCTCATTTAACAATCAAATCAAGCTTGAGTAGAACCAAGCTCAAGCTTGAATAGACTCCTGAAGACAAAATCATACAATTAATTTTATTTTTAATAATATATCGATTCAATTGTATGTTTATTATTTTGTCTTCTTTTTTATATTTTAATTTGTATTCAAATTTACATATTTGATTGATGAAACTTATTAGTAATATAAGCATTCTTTTATATTGTACTCAATCTTTTCTTCTTTTTTAAAAAAATAAATAAAACAAAATAAAAAATCATAATTGCATGCTAATTTAGCAGGGAAAATTGAGTGTAACCATGATATCGATCACGTGGTATCACTAACAAACAATAAACCCTATATGGGAGGGATGAACCTGTACTTTCCAAATAAAAGTACCGTACTACATGTGCATAGGAAGTAAATGTTGAGATATTATTGGACGGTGATACCAATGACGTGGTATCACCGTTACATTGAAGTTTTTTTTCCTAATTTAGGTTTGATTTTTCTCTTCGAGCTTGACTCGTTTATGTAATTAAGGTGACTCAAGCAAAATTAGAGTTTATCAAATACTAGATGAACCAAGCTCAAGCTCGATTCTTTAAGATCGATAAGTTTTTAGTTAGACAAGTTCAAATATCCCAAAATTTGGTTTTCTTCATTTGCAGCCGTATTTGTAGCCTTCTGGCTAATTTTCATGTTCCAAGAAAAAAGAAAAAGTCATATCCCTGTTTGTAGCTAATAATTGTACCTGAACGGTGTCTTTGTCAAAAGATAGGAAACCATCCACCGATTCACAATTTCAATCGCTTCATAAGTATTTCTTCGACTAGGAACAATACCAACAGGAATACAGGAATACACAATAAATTATCCAAATCAAAGTTTTTCACCTCCAAATTGATGAGAAAAATCAAATAAATTCTAGACATCTATCTCAATTCAATTGAGTTGAACAGACATTTCAATAAGTAGGCCCAAATTCTACAATGCTAATAAGCATAGAAAAAATATGCATGAATGCCTGCTTTTATACTAACACAAATTTTAAATCATCCAGGACCAGGCTTGTATTCTCTGCGATGTGATACAAGAAAAGGAAGACTATTGGGAGGCATATAAATATAGATACAATTTAATTGCTAGGGTTGGAAAGCTGTTTGTTGCTTGTGAGGTTTATTCTTTTGAGTTTCTTTTTTCGGATATCCTTCTTGATGTTGGTGGACCTTTTGTCCCCCTCTTCTTGTACTCTCTTTTCATTATTTATGAGATTCCATTTTGTTGCCAATCAAGAGAGAGAGAGAAGTATGGCCAATTGCCAATAATAGAAGCAAAAAGTACATAATTAAATGGATTATACCTCAACTATGTAATGGAAGGTCGCAACATAGCATGTGACACAAATTATTTTGGTTGAAGTTTAGCATTATACAAGATGATAAAAACGCAAAAATAGCATGGCTGAGGTATATATGGGTAAAAACACAACAACCCATATTTAATGAAAATCATAAATAACCAAATAAAAAATAAATTAAAATGGAAAAATAGGATTTCTAGTAATGTACCTGAAATCACAGAGATAGGACATGGTAGAGCTGCATTGAAACCCTTGCAGATATTTGAATCCTAGACCCTCCCTCATGCTTCCAATTTCAGGGAAGTTTACCTGACCTAATGACAATAAGTTTTGAGCCATGTTACACGGACTCCGGTATGGGTATCGAGTGTGGGTGTATATCTGGGGGTCGGACACTTCAAAATTAAAAATTAAAGATACGTGGATTTGGATCCAAATGTGGATACAGGTATGGAGATACGTTAAATTGTTATGTTTAAAATATATTTATTATATAAAGATAAGTTAATGGTTGATCTGCTGGTCTGCCTTGCTCAGTGGCCTGCACCAGCAGCTGGAGTGGATGAAATTTAACTGGCATGAAAGGTTCAGTGAAGATGATGGGAGTTATTGTCACTATGGATCAGTTTATTGCCGGTGCATTACTGCTGTGAGGATGAAGTTCTGTTTTGTTGCTATTTTGGGGATTGAAAGGGCTGTTTGGAATGGTCTGTATGCTATGGGAGCTGGTATTCTGCTGCTGGTCTGTGTGATTGGGGTCTCATCTGTCTGATTTATTTTTTCTGGTTTTTTGCTTTTGCTTTGCGCGTTGGTTTCTCACCAACTAGGAGGTTGGAGCTTGTTTTAGCTCAAAGCTCTACTTTTTTTTTTTTGATCAGCAAAGAAAATCCTTTATTGATGAAGAAACATACATTACATATGAGAAAACATCAACAAGGCAGAGAAAAAAGAGAGGAAAAGAGAAGAAACCGAGCATAGTGTTGGTGAGAAACCAACACTAGCTCACAAGACCACAAAAACTTGAAGCCAAAAACACTTGAAACCACAAAACACTTGAAGCCAAACCCCAAAAACTAACTAACAACGCTAAAGCCCACGAGAGAAACTCCAGCAAGCTTACTTGATGCCATCCCTCAACCTTTTGGGACCATACCTCCTGTTTGGATCTCTCTTTGTCCTTTAGCTCTAGCTCAATTATCTTGTTAAGAACATCATCTTCTACCCATTGAAATTGATGCCTAGAGCTTTACCTAATTGTAAAGTGGCTTTAGCTTCATTGAGGAGGAGGTTGTTCGGACTAGTAATATCCTCTGACAGATCTGAACGAGCAATCTTAGCTGCTGCTGGTCTGAAAATGACAGACTTTGAAGTGTGCTTGCTGACTGCTGCAGCTTTTTGCCCATGGAGTCTAGCAAAGCTGGTGAACCCCTCTAGCTGAACCTTCTTCTTTCTTCTTCTCTTTTCATTCTGCGGAAGTTTTGGGACACCCGACTGATTAAAGCTCAAAAGACTCTACTTTATTGATGTAAATTTTCTTTTCCATCAATAAAGTCTTTTTTGCCGATCAAAAAAAAAAATATAAAGATAAGTTAAATAGTTATTTTTTAAATATATTTATTATGTTTATTGATAATATTTTGAATAATTATCTATATAATTTATTTTTTTATTTTTAATTGACATATATATATATATATATATATTATAAATAAAAAATTATAATAAATAAGGAATAAAAAAATATGTTAAAATAAATCAAAATAAAAATTAGATATTTTATTTTATAATTTTTTATTATATATATTTAATTAGATTTCTTTTAAACAATTAGATGATTTATTTTATTTATTATATGTTAAAAAGTAAAGAAATAATAATTTACAAAAATTATTATTATATATGATATTTTAAGAAATAACAATTAGATATTTATTATATATGATAAAAATTATAATTTATAAATTTATATTATTATTTATATGATCAATTATATTAAATCAAACAAATTATATTAAAATAGAGAGAGAGAGAGAGAGAGAGAGAGAGAGAGAGAGAGAGAGAGAGAGAGAGAGAGAGAGAGAGTGAGAAAACAGATCGAGAGACGAAGAGAGAAAAGCACAGTGACGAAGAGAAAATCGAGAGTGAGATAAGAAAGAGAGATGAAGACGATCGAGATCGACAGTGAGAGAAGAGAGTGACGAAGATGATCGAAACTCTTAGAGACGAAGACGATCGAGATCAACAGTGAGAGAAGAGAGTGACGAAGATGATCGAAACTCTTAGAGACGAAGACGATCGAGATCAACAGTGAGAGAAAAGAGTGACGAAGACAATCAAAAATCTAATCTCAGCCCTAATCGTAGTCTCGTAGGTATACCACCTTATCCACTTTCTCTATGCCATATCCTGACTGGATTCCGCACCTGCACTCGTGTCGTGTCATGTCGACACAGGTACTTCGTCAAATCTGGCGAGTCCATATAACGTAGGTTTTGAGGTACTACAAAAAAATAAAATAAATAAATAAATAAAATAAAAGTTGAAGAAAGAAAAGGCCACATCCATGCATGCATGCACTTCCATGTGTATAGCAACTGAATAAAGCCTTAATACTAACGGCTTGGGTCAATGTTTGGAGCCCATGACCATGATCCAAACATTAACTCACCAAACCTTGCGAGAGTGTAGTCACTTGAGTGTTTCAGTCCTGTCAATGTAAGACTTGTCAATTGACGATTTTGTCTCATTTGTCTACTGCCCAGAAAGTATATGAGAAGTTAATAATCAACAACCAAATTAGATACGAGTTACTAGAAGCTGACAAAATAACCCACTAGTCATACATTATTAGTCTCTTACAGCACACTAACTAGCAACCTTTACACAAGGAAAAGAACACCAAAATCTTTTATTCCGTCAGTCATGAGAAATAACACAAGGTTTACCGGGCAACAAACAAGTTTGAGAGAGTTTGCCTTGGCTTACAACCTACAGGCTACTGAGCAGGGTGTCAAAGCTCTTCCCCAAAGCCTGCAAATGTTTAACTTGAGGGTCAACGTGGCAGATGAACAGGAAGCTCCGACAAACTGCCGGGGATCGCATCTAGTTTCACTTTCCCGTAAAACTGAGCTCCCCTCAGAATGATTGTCGGAACAAATCGTTTGCTTTTATCAAACAAAGCCTTGTTAGGGGGTCTTTGTGAGCACATGCAAGAAAGTCATGAACTGAGAACTTTAAAAAAGAGAAAAAAAATGCTTTTTATGAAGTCAAATTGGGAACTAGTACTTGCTATCTAAGAGTTGCTCCATGAATGTCATAATAATAGAAAGGGGGAAATGCACTCAAGCAACCTATCTTACTAGGCTAGCATCTTATCCTATAGTTCATCTTATTGCTTTGAGCTCTCTTCAGGAAAGTGTAAAAGTGTAACCTCTTGCTCCTTGATTTCACATGAACAACTGTGCCTTATGGTCCTTTTGGTCTTCTACATTACCCACTAGGAGGGCAATCTACCGCCAGATCGAGTTAGAGCCTGGAGCCAAAGCCCCATAACTTACTTAGGCCTTGCATTGGGCTACTCAAGAGTGTTAGTCTCCTTCCCCTCTCTTCATTAATCGAACAGCATAGTAAGCAGTACAACTTCTTCAGCTTCAAATCTATTGGAATCATTTCTCCTCGCAATAGTTCCATGGTCAACAAATACTTGGATAGCTTGGTTGGGCATGGATAAAACGTACATAGGAACAACAAACAGACTGAATTAACATTCATTAATATATTGAGGGATGAAAAGTCACGAACATTTGTTTCGAAGTCAGCACAAATATATGACATTTTATGTCTTTTTTTGGATCAATAAGAACCACAACAAGTACACGAGACGAATTGAGATTCTCTCCATTATATGGTTCTAATGAAAATTTTCATTTCAATGTATAATGTTACAACATTTTATTAAAATTAAAATCACTAGTCCATAATTATTATGCTTTGTTATCATAATCTTACGATGTGCAATTCAGTTCAAGATTCGACTTGAGTTTCATGCATAAATCAATACGAATTATAAGTGAATCTATCTTGAAAAAAAATATATGGTAAATTACACGATTCACAATTGATTCCCAATTCGATTCACTTTTACAATTCATGCACTTTTGAAACTTTTTTTTTTTTTTTTGAGCATAAGAAATCACTACAACCAGAGCTAAGAAACTGTCAACAAACGGAGAAGGGGAGAAGGAAGGTTAGACACCCAGTTAATTGGGAGTTGGTCATGAAGGCATGCCCGTGCGACCCAATGTGCAACTTTGTTCGAAGTCCTGGGCCTCCACTGAAAGGAGAACCTGCCCTGGGATGCTAAAAACTTGATGTCACTAAGGATAGCTCCACATTCCCATGGAGGAACCGTTTCGGAAACACAGAGGTGGATCACGGCTTTGTTGTCCCCAACATCCAACAGATTGTGCTGGTGGGCAAGAAGACAGGCCAGCCGACATGCCGGAGCTTCCCCCTGGAAAGGGGAAGAGATACACATCTTCTTTGTGAGGCCATCCACCAGACGACCGTGCTCATCCCTTAACACTGCCGCCGCCACTGCACTAGAAGAACCTTGAAGAACTGCCACATCATAATTAACTTTGTAAAGACCGGGCTGAGGAGGATCCCCTCTAGTCGTAGCAGCAGCTGGTTGAGTGGGTTGCCTAGAAAGACCCACAACCCATCGATAGATCTCCGCTTCAAATTCAGCCATAGCCACTCTAGCTCGATGAAGAGTTGAGGAGGGCTCAACAGGAATATGATTGAAAACATAATTGTTACGATCCTTCCAAATATACCAACCAATCCATGCCACAAACTGAAAAAATAATTGCGATCCGCATCATTCCCAAGAAAGTCCATCATGGCACTAGACCACTGCAGGACCGAGTGAATTGTACCCCAATCTACTCTATAATTGAGAGGACTGCCAAACCAAACTGGGCGGACCCAATCATATCCAAATAGGATATGTTCCACAGTTTCCGGAGCCATATGACACAGTGGGCACGTGGAGGAAGAAGCACACTTTCGTCTAAACAAATTCTCCCTTGAAGCAAGCACATTGCGACATACCCGCTACCAAAAATGACGGATTTTCGGGGGAACCTTCAACCTCCAAATTTGCTTCCAAAAAGAGCTCGGAACCTGAAACGAAGGCGATGGAATGGCTGGAAAGACCCAGAGCTTCCCTTCATGGCAACATGGTAGCCGGACTTCACAGTGTACTGACCTTGAAGCTTCGAAATGCCAGATAAGAGAATCTTCGGTTGGTGCAAGCGAGATAGGAATAGAACTGATGGCTTGAACTTCTGGCTCCGACACTTGAGAACGCAATAAGTTCAAATTCCAACTCTTGCGAAGAGGGTCAATGGCATCCTCGACTGTAACTATCCGCCGTCCCAATGGGTTAGAAGAATAAATCTTGAAATCTGGGAGCCCCGGAATCCAACAATCCTCCCAAAACAAAGTAGTCGAGCCACTATTATTTGCCACCTAATTCCTTGCTGTAAGAGATGACGCCCTTGAAGAAGACTTGCCCAGCCCCATGAAGGTCGTCGGCCTTAGAAGCGTGCATAAAATCTGTGTGGGGAAAATAGATGCCTTTCAAAATCGAGCACAGAATAGTTTGGATATTTCACCAACGCCAACCTTGACGGGCAAGAAGCGCTAAATTAAATGCTTGAAAATCACGGAAGCCAAGCCCTCCTTGAAACTTGGACAAAGCAAGCTGGCCCCATGAGATCCAATGGATGCCTTTATGGTCTGGTCCACCTCCCCACCAAAAGTTACTGATGTAGGAATTGAGTTTAGTGCAGAAATGTTTAGGAAAGGCAAAACATGCCATGGCATAGGAGGGGATAGCTTGAACGACGGCTTTAATTAGAATTTCTCTTCCAGCTTGTGATAATAATTTGTGTTTCCACCCTTGTAGCTTGGATATGACTTTCTTAATTATGAACTCAAAAGCTGCTGATTTAGATCGTCCCCAGAAAGAAGGCAATCCCAAATACTTCGCATGAGGAGAAGAAATTTTGAAGCCAGAGAGAACACAAATAGAGTCACAAACAGCCGGGGCAACATTCGACGAAAACTGCACATTGGATTTGTTAAAATTTACCCTCTGACCCGAAGCCTCACAATACACCTTCAAGAGATCCAGAATTTTTGACATTCCGTGTCCTCAGCTTTCAAGAAGAGCAGCATATCGTCGGCGAAGAACAAGTGCGTTAAGGTAGGGCACAACCGTGTAATCTTGAAACCAGAAATCTCTCTATTGTGCAAACTGTGCGCAATAAGCTTAGATAAAACATCGGCCACTATGATAAAGAGGTATGGGAAGAGAGGATCGCCTTGGCGGATGTAGACGTCCCCGAACGCCCCGGGAGGGATGAGTCCCGTTCCGTTCATTTTAGGCTCACTACAGTTCAGGACTCAATTTGTCACGGTTCTTAATCTGAACCAAAGAGTCCAAATCCGGCAAATCGTTTTGAGAAAACAGATTTTTTTGAAAGAAGTACCAAACATGGACTGCTTTGCCAGATACAGAGTCTCCACCTAAATATTTTATTTTTGGGAAATTTAGGAAACCCTGGCTCGTTGCCTAAGGCCACGTGTCCGTCATTAGCAAAGTTGCCTCGGCACGGGAACTTGGGTACGATTGGGAAAGGTCACTTCGTGAGCACCTCCGCTCGCCCGATCAAAGATCGGCCTCTATGTAGACGTCCCCGAACGCCCCGGGAGGATGATGTCCCGTTCTATTCATTTTGGGCTCACTACAGTTCAAAGACTCAAATTGTCACGGTTCTTAATCTGAACCAAAGAGTCCAAATCCGGCAAATCGTTTTGAGAAAACAGATTTTTTGAAAAAGTGCCAAAATAGACTGCTTTGCAGATACAGAGTCGCCACCTAAATTTTATTTTGGGAAATTTAGGAAACCCTGACTCGTTGCCTAAGGCACGTGTCCGTCATCACCAAAGTTGCTCGGCTCGGGAACTTGGGTACGATTGGGGAAGGTCACTTCGTGGCACCCCCGCGTCCGATCAAAGATCGGCCTCTACTAACCATGATATCGAGTTTTGAAAACCTTATGCATTCTTATTCCGGTTATTAGCCTAGATTTACTATGTAATGCGCATAGTATACAAGTATAGACCGGGTCGCCTGAATTGGAACAAAACATTTCATATTTATTTTGAAAGATGTTTGCTACTAGCAAGTAGGCTCAAAATGCGGATTTTGCCACCCTCGGTGGGCTTAGAAAAGATGGTTTGCCACTATCTAGCGGGCTTAAAACTCACAGTCAATGATTTGTTCCAATCCAAATAACCCAACCTTCACCTACATGCATTCAGGCAGTTTATACACATAAGCAAATAGCCTCATGGTAAGCATGCTACATGGCAGTCACTCACACGCATGCAAGGATGCTAAAGCATAAAACTTACCTAGTACTCAAGCCAAAACAGAAGCTAATTAGAAATCTATGCATGATCCTAACTATATAGAAATGCCTAATGCAACACATGCAAAGATGCAACTATAGCAGGCTCGGCTATTCTAAACATGGCATATGGAGTGCTACAACTAACAAGTATTCAACTTAGAATTAAAATGCAAATGCATTAGTATGATGCGCCGAGCCTGGTGCATGCAAAACGGATGAATGAATGCAAACATGCTATCATACTGTACGCAAATTGAAACATGCCCTAATCTAACATCATAAGCTGGTAAATAAATGGGAGAAAGACGTGGGGTTGGAAGACATACATCACACGCACGCACAATTATTACAACATTGCTGTAGACGTCCCCGACGCCCCGGAGGTTGAGTCCCGTTCCGTTCATATTGGGGTCACTACAGTTCAAGGACTCAAATGTCACGGTTCTTAATCTTGAACAAAGAGTCCAAATCCGGCAAATTGATTTGAAAACAGATTTTTTGAAAAGAAGTGGCAAACATGGACTGCTTTGCCAGATACAGAGTCGCCACCTAAATGTTTTTTATGGGAAATTTAGGAAACCCTGACTCGGTGCCAAAGGCCACGTGTCCGTCATCACCAAAGTTGCCTCGGCTCGGGAACTTGGGTACGATTGGGGAAGGTCACTTCGTGAGCACCCCCGCTCGCCCGGTCAAAGACCGGCCTCTACTAACCATGATATCTTATTTTGAAAACATTGTGCGTTCTTATTCCGGTTATTAGCCTAGATTACTATGTGATGCACACAGCATACAAGTATAGACTGGATCACCTGAATTGGAACAAAACACTTCATGTTTGTTTGTTTGAAAAAAAAAATGGTTTGATGGTGCTACCCGCAGGTAGGCTAAGACGTGAATTTGCCACCCTCGGGTGGGCTTAAGAAAATATGATTTTGCCACTATCTAGTGGGCTTAAAACAAACATTTGATGAATTGTTCCAATCCAAATAACCCAACCTCCACCCACAGGCATCCAAGCAGTATATCACATAAGCAGTTAGCCTCATGGTAAGCATGCTATCATGGCAGTCACTCACACGCATGCAAGGATGCTAAAGCATAAAACTCACCGAGTACTCCAAGCAAAACAAAAGTCATTAGAAATCATGCATGATCCTAAATATACAAGATTGCCTAATGCAACACATGCAAAGATGCAAACTATAGCAGGCTCGGCTATTCTAACATGGCATATGAGATGCAACAGCTATCAGTATTCAACTGGAATTGAAATACAAATGCATTAGTATGATGCGCCGAGCCCGGTGCGTGCAAAACAGATGAATGATGCAAACATTATCATACTGTATGCTAATGAAATATGCCATAATCTAACCATCATAAGCAGGTAAATAAAAGGGAAGAAAGACGTGGGATTGGAAGACATACATCACACTCACCCACACTTATTACAATTTTGCCCTCGCACAGAGGGTCCGAATAAATATACAGCCCCGAATAAAAGAATAGTACAGTTCAAATAATACAGTCCAAATAATGTACAAATTCCTAATTAATTTACAAATTAACTAAGAAAATAAAAGACTGGCATGCAAGCCGGGGACTGCCTTGATCCTGATGAATGATGTATGTTCGGGTTGCCTTTGTGCGGAAATCCATGGCGATGCCCCAATTAGCCTTTGTTTGCACCTGTTCTTGGAAAGCGCGCCAAGCCTCGGAGGACTGCTGATTCTTGATTTTGCTGTAACAGAGAGTAGGAAAGGGGCATAGCAATGTATTTTCACAAATATATGCATGCCTCGATCCTCGAGCCACCAATCACGCATCTCGATGCATGATGGCCGAGGAGCCGATTTGCACAACTCAATATAGAATGAATGCACATGAAAGCTACAACAAAACCTAACTCCATCATGGATAATCCGGAGTGTCGGCGACTTGGGAATTGAGACACGTTCCGTCACTCGGAGTACGAAATGCACCTCGTTTCCCGTGCCCGGGCTAACTCCTATCCCAAACACGATGCAATATGCATGAAATGCATGAAATGCAACTAAGATACAATCCTAACATACACAATGTTATGGAATGGCATACACGCTGCACGAGGTAATACACAACCGAGCATACACAATGCTATGGATGAAATGGCATACACAATGCAATAATGGGCTTACACCAACATGAGAGAGCCTCAGCCACACTCACATAGGGGGCCATCAGATGAAAACAAGACAACTCGAAATGCGTGCACGCGTGCACGCAAACCGAGGACCGACCCTCAGGCACCGAAATCCACTCTAATGAGACATGGCAAAGACATGGAATATATATGCAAACATGCAAAAATCAGTAGCAAAATGAGGGGCAAAACAGCCCCGAAACAAGGCGAAATGACACCCGATGCATGGAATCTCTCCCGAAATGCAAAACTAGGTACATGAAATGGCTTACAACTATACAAAGCATGCATAATTGGTACATGGAATGAAAATACAGAAGAACAAGCCCAAAAAAAATTTTTACAGTTCAAAGCATGGCCAAACAGTAAGTACAAGTGGACTAAATTAGCATACAAAAATGGCTCGCAAGGGAGGCAATGAAGCAAGTGGTAGATGCAAACCCAAACAGAAAAAGACCTTCTACAACACTAAGAGGGACCAAAAATATGACTACTTACAGTTTATGTCAGCCCCCAAAACAGTATACAAACACACTCAAAATGTCATGCAAGATGAGGCTCAAAAGAGGCTATAACACAAAGTATTACAAAATATTCATCAAACAGCCAAAACCCTTAATGAAACATGACAAGGGGTCAAAATATGACCACTTTCAGTTCTGATCAAGGTCAAAAACAGAAGCTTAATAGCTAATAAATCATGCAAAAATGGGGACCAAAGAGGGGTCAATGGCAAGTGATACATGGAGGTCCCCAACAGTGTTGAGCCCTTCTTCAATGTTGAAGAAGGGCTCAAAATAAGCCTATCTACAGTTTATGACATACTCCAAAACAGATCACACATAGGCTAAAAATCATGCAAAATAATGGCATTCAAGAGGATAATGAAGCAAGTGCCAAAAAGAAGCTTCAAACTGCAATGAGCCCTTAATGAAACATGGAATATAGCTCAAAAAAATGACATTTTCAGTTTTGGTCGGAGCTCAAAACAGCAATAAAATAGGGCTAAGAAATGTTGCAAAAATGAGCTAAAAAAGAGGGAATTGGCACTCACCCTTGTAGACCAATCTTTGGTTGCTTCTTGGACCAAGTTGCAGCACCCTTAGCCTCTGAAAAACTCCTCAAGCTTCTGGAAATGGAGTAGTGGTGGTGGTGCTAGGTGGTGGTGTGAAAAGGGGTGGGAATTTGGATGATTTTGGTATTGAAATGGAAGGAAAATGGAGGGGTGTGTATGCAAGCTCCAAGAGTGAATTTTCCAACCCTTGGACCAATGTTGGAGGCTGGTTATATGGACAAAAGGAGAAAAGGAGGGAAAAAAGGGGGGGAACAAGCCAAGTTTCCCCCAAAAAGTTGTTCCCCCGAATACAGGTTTTGGGGGAAAAAAGTATACATCTGTAATGTACTCACTGAGAGAGAGCAAGGCCGGCCAAGTATTGGAGCTGCAGGTGGCCGGCCGGCCACCCCCCATGGCCGGCCGGCCAGGGGTCAAAAGGCCAAGTTGAATAGTGGCCGGCCACCACAATTGATGTCTCCTAGGTGCCTCAACACAACCCTGTGGTCCAAAATTGGAGGAAGTAAATAGGAGAGAAACAAGCCATTTTTCAAAGGGGTTCAAAAGGTTCAAGTGGAATTACTGGCCGGCCATGTGATATTTGTGTCCTCCCAGGTGTATACATCACAAATATGGGGTTTAGGTTGCAAGAAAATGGCCCAAGGGTGGTCAACATTGGCTTTGAAATGAGAAAAACGGGCGTCGGAGGGCGAAAATGGAATATAACTGGTTGCTGGAACAATTGCTGGCCTCCTACCCTTCTATGACCTTCCTGGTGATGAAACAGAGGTCCCTGCCAAAAATGAACGAAAACCGATGCAAAATGAAGGTTCGGGGGCCGAAACGCGCAGTCCGAGGCCCCGAAAATCGATTGTTAGGCACCGGGAGTGGTGTTCGACCACGAAGTGGATCTCTCAGACCACAATGTCCCTCAAAAGAGAGTAAACAAGATGTATGCCAAGAACCGGGGCAAACGGAGGTGGTTAGGCGGTCCCGAACCGAGGCACACGGCCTGACGGCTCTGAAAATCGGGAACCGGGCTCTGAAATGGGCAAAATGACGTACGACCATGAAATGTAGCCCACGGCCACTAAGAGATAGTCTACGAGACCTCTCCCTCCCTCCGGGAAAAGAAACAGAGAAAACCGAGTCTGGTTCACAAACCGAGGCAAGGCACAGAAGAGGGTTCGGAAGTCCAGAGGCAGGGCTCACGGCCGAGACTCCGAGACTTCTGAACGAGCACAATATGCAACATCACCGAGCGCTCAATCGATGACGTCTGAGTCTTAAGGTCGGTCAAAATGGGGTGTCTACAGTTGCCCCTCTTTGACAGAACTCGAAGTCAAGAAGTGACGGGAGTGAATATCAAAGCCCAGAGACGACCCATTTTTGACAAGGCCGAAGACTTAGACAATCATACAAGATGAACAGAGATATGCCCGCAGGCGTGCCCGCAGGCAAGGGGGCAAAATGCAAAGCGATATGCACAGAGCCGATGTAACTTAATGATCATGCAAATGCAGCAAGCTGTAATGAAGCAAGTATTCGCAAATAGATGCAACAGTTTTAAGCAAGAATGCAAAGCAACAACTACATTTCATGCACTTAAGAATGCGGAGAATTATTCAACTCTCGTCGCGTCTCACACGGAGAGGATACGATACCTACGCGATTCGTCTGGTCACACCAGCTTCAAATGAACCGTACCTACAATATCGTGCCTGCGAAAGAGAGAAACTCAACAAGCACAATATGTTTCGCAAGATATATCCAATGTGATATCGAAAGTTCGACAAAAGCGGTGTCGGTGGGTGAATGCATCGCAGTGCGAGAAAGGAGCGTGCGTGACTACGCAAGCTTAAACAACAGAGGCATGGTAATATCAAGAAAACGTGCATAACCATGAAAGTATGTTCATGAGAATGCAAGTTATGTGCATGATAATGCAAAACGAGCATAAATTAGGGTGCACATTTGTTACGAAACAACGAGCAAGGAAACGCACGTTTCGGCGAAGGCGACTCGATCGTGGCCTCTGGTTCACCCCCCGGAGGGTTACAACATGTTCAAAAAGGATACACCTTGATTTCGATGAGTAATGATGAGTCACATGTCAGAAGTTGAAGCTGAAGTTCCGGCGGAGCGGTTTCGCGACAGAAAGTGCACTTTTCTTGAACTTTTTCAGGTCCCGGGAACTCCAATCTTCCTCAAAATTTGCAGAGAGCTAGGTGAGCATGTGGGGAACACCACCGGCCAGTTTCTTTCCCCTGGGGAGGCCACCGGCCATGTTTCAAAAAGAGAATGGCCGGCCAGCCAGAAAAGGTGGCCGGCCGGCCACCTGCCCAAATCCGTGGGTAATTTTGTCTTTTCACCCTTTTTTCTTTATATTCACTCACCCAAACACTTTGAGCTCATAACATCAGGTCCGAAATCTTCTCCTCTAGCTTCCCAAACCATTTTCTCCCTCAGATCCGTGCTCCATACGCGTTTTCCAACGTCCCACGCAAGTTATTTTCGCGAAAACATTCAGTTTTAAGCACTTTGAACCGATTAAATTTTGATTTCAGTGCTTCTTTTCTCATTTTCGCCACTTGAGGTAAGTTTGTCTCAATATTTGGAAGATTTTCTCGGGGTTGACTTTTGTTGACTTTTTCATTTCCCGAGAGTTGACTTTTGTTGACTTTTTCCAATTTTGGCTCCATTTTGCTCATTTTGCTCATTTTTGCAGATTTTCTGAAATGGCCGGTCATTTTCCTCACGGCGGAGGTCCTCCGGGTGCCGGGGATGATTTTGATGTCATGACTCTGCCTCCGAGGGTTCGACCCTTCATTCCCGAGAGGTACGCCCCGCTGGCACACGTTCTTCCGCGTGCCGTTTTTCGTCACTTCACTGACTTTAATGAGCGAGCACCCGGAGATCTGCTTCTGCGGGAGCCAGAGTATCACCTCTCCCACGAGGCACGAGAGGTATTTACTTCATTTTTACCTTTTCTGCAACATATTCTGTTTTTCATGCACTTCGTGTCTTTGCCATGTTTGCCTGCTCAGTAAGCAGCTTATTTAGAATGTTTAGTTCACTGCATTTTGCATTCTGAACACACAGTTCAATCACTTGAATTTCTGAACACTGGGTCCATAAATTGATTGTGGACGCACGGCACACACTGGTAGGGAATTGAACACACGGCCCAATACTTGAATTCTGAGATGAACACACACAGCCCATTCTTTGATGTCGAACACACAGTTCATTGTTGAGGTGAACACACGGCACACACTGATTGAGAGTTGAACACGTAGTCCAAACATTTGAGATGAACACGCAGCCCATATTTTGATGTCAAACACACAACTCGTCTTTGAGGTGAACACACGGCACACACTGATTGAGAATAGAACACGCAGCCCTAACTCGGATTTTCTGAACACACAGCCCAAATTGAAGGCGAACACGCAGCATACACTGATTGAGAGTAGAACACGCAGTCCTAACTCGGATCTTCTGAACACACAGCCCAAATTGAAAGTGAACACGCAGCACACACTGATTGAGAGTAGAACACGCAGCCCTAACTCGGATTTTCTGAACACACAGCCCAAATTGGAGGTGAACACGCAGCACACACTGATTGAGAGTAGAACACGCAGCCCTAACTCGGATTTTCTGAACACATAGCCCAAATTGAAGGTGAACACGCAGCACACACTGATGTAGAGTAGAACACACAGTCCAAACTCGGATTTTCTAAACACACAGCCCAAATTGAAGGTGAACACGCAGCACACACTGATGTAGAGTAGAACACACAGTCCAAACTTTGAGATGAACACACAGCTCACTGATTCTGAAATCTGAACGCACAGCTCAAATACTTGATGTTGAATACACAGCTTGAACTTTGAGATGAACACACAGCCCATACTAATTGAGAGTTGAACACGCAGCCCAAACACTTGATGTCGAACACACAGCCCGAACTTTGAATTTTCCGAACACGCAGCCCAGATTCTGTATCTGATTCAATTTTGCACATAGCTCATACATTTCATTTGCACGCAGCTTATTCATTTCATTTACACGCAGCTTATTCATTTCATTTGCACGCAGCTCATTCATTTATACTACACATGTATTCATTCTGAATGCAGGTTGGTTCTCGCACTGTGCGGGATATGGCTCCACCGCTGCTAGAGATTGGTATGCTGAGCTCCCGGAGGCTGTCCGGGATTTGTAGATTTGGCGGGGTTCGGGTCTTTCTGTATGGGGCTTTCTCGCTGTCCCGCCAGGAGGACGCTGATGGCCGCTTTAGTGGAGAGGTGGTGGGACACCACCAACTCCTTTCGTTTTTTCCGCCACTGGGGATTTGACTATGATCCCGCGGATTTTGCTTGTATTGACTGGCCTGGACATAGGAGTTGGCCCATTCCTTATACGAGGACATGGGCGAATGGAGGCCGCTTGGATACATTGCTGGGGGTCCGCCCACCTGTTGATAGAGCTTCAGGAGAGTCTGATACACCTGGTTCTCTTCCCATTTTCGGAGGAAGGGGATGGAGCCTGAGACTCCTGAGGAGGCAGAGCAGTATGCCCGTGGTTTCTTATGTTCCTCTTCGGGACTACTCTGTTTGCCGATAGAGGGAACACGGTTTTGGCTGTATCTGTTGATCGCTCTAGTGACCTATCACAGGTCGGACGGTACGACTAGGGTGCACCGGCCTGCTACCCTTTACTGCTACATGAGCGCGACCT
>JAPPVO010000019.1:128684444-128711946 GCA_030407325.1 Camellia japonica | reverse complement strand
TCCTCATCCGGCTACGCATGATGCCGCCCAGTATTGTGCCTTCCATCAGCAAACCGGTCATGGCACCAACAATTGCTCTCGTCTTCGCCACGAAGTGCAAGATCTGATTGACAACGGGGTCATTGCCGCCAAGCTCTGCAAAGTCTATCGGCACTGGATCGGTGAACTTGGGGATAATGTGACCATGTGATCGGGGATGAACCCCTGCGGACGGCACTCAGTTTACTCCAGATATGGTGGATGGCATGCACTGTTTTGAGCATTTGTGAATGCTGGTTTTTGTGCTTTCTGACTTGGGTATTAGGTCAGTCTTGTTGTTTTGAGTCCGTTTTGAGTCAGTCTTTTTGTTTCGGGTCTGTCTTGTTATATCGAGTCAGTCCTGTTGTATAGGAGTCGGGTGATTCCGGGGGTATTACCTCGGGGTCACCATTTTGTTTTGCGTTTGTCTTTTCATTTTGTTTTGAGTCTGTTTCTGCCAAGGAGCCAGTTGTGCCAACAGTTTTTGAATGAAACAGCAGTGATTTTTACGCTCTTGCGTTTGCTTCTGCCTTGTGCCAGTTATGCCGGAAGTTCTGAAGGAGATAACAGTATTTGACTAAGGACTCTGTCTTTTCTGTGCCTTGAAGTCATTGTAATGACCTGAGTTTTTCAAAACTTTTTGAACACTGTGGTGAAAACGAAGAGGAAGGAATTCCTCGGGATTTGCAAAAATTTGATCAACTGAGAGGAAGAGAGGCGTGTTAAGCCCTTAATGAATGAAATCATGCTTGTTAGTGTGAGTACGGGAAGGATCCTGGCTTGATCCAGATTGGTTCTACACTGTCTTCAGCGCGAGCGATTTGTCGCTTTCTTAAAAACTTTCAAAAAATGTTTTACGCAGTCCTGCGAAGACCTGTGTGGAATCGCTCTTGAGACTGTGCAGCCTAGGATCGCTCTCGGCCTCAAAACTCGACCCCTCACTTTCAAACCTTGAACTGGGATTCAGAATGTTCAACGGTCAACCACAATGTGAGACCCGTGTGGCCGGATCAGAAGCAGCCCATGAACTAGGGGCGAGAATATTAGATGTGATCAAAAGAAGCTTGCGAAGCTAGATCAAAAGCAGCCCTCGAACTAGGGGCAAAAATGTCAGATGTGCTCGAAGAGCCGAAGACGAGTCCTCTTCCAAATCAACAGTCACTCTCCTGGATACGGATGACTTCAAAACCCTACAACCATTTGGCATGGACCAAGCTACATTTTTACCCTTGAGAGGCTCGCTGGGTTGAAAACCCAGAAGGGTGACCCAGACAAAAATTAGAGCGAGACAAAAAAAAATATACAAAAAAAAATACAAAAAGAAAAGAAAAAGAAAAATGCAAAAAAAGAAGAAGAAAAAGGAATGAAAAGAATATAAAAAAAAAAAGAAAGAAGAACAAAGCTCGCAAGGTCGAAAACCCGCGACGGGCGCCTTGGAAAAAGTTAGAGCCTAAAAAGGAGAGGTTAATACCCGAGTGTACCTTAACCCCCAAACTACGTAAGGCTTGATTCCCATGTTTGGGATACGTAGGCAACTTCATTCTGAAGTCCAGTCGTAAGACAATTCAAATTCGATTGTGTCCATGCGATGGTTCTGGTCATCTTTGTCTTCTCTGTATCTGAGGATTTGGTTGTGTTTGTCACTTTGAGGACTGCCGACAATGCGCTGCGGTGCCATCCAAACAAGGGGCAACTTTCCGTTGCCATTCAATACGCCGCGGTGCCGTTCAAACAAGGGGAAACTTTCCGTTGCCATGCAGCTCTCTTCAAGCACGGGGCAGTTTTCCTTTGGATCCGAGGTTGTGCATCTCAGGAGTAGGTTTCATGCTCGTTGAGCAAGTGGCCGGTTGCAAAAATAGTTTTTGAGAATTTTTACTGAGGTTGACTAATTTTCTCGAAAATTATTTCATTTTCCGAAACTGGACCATTTTCTTGGACCCAAAAAAGGAAAATTTTCAGTGCTCATAGCCTGATTTGCGTGATTTCAAATCAAAAAGTTGAACAAGCATGTTAATCCAACTCTCATAATGGTCAAAACTGTTTTAATAGAAAGCAAAAACAAAAAATGGTCAAAATGATGAACAAGGGGCACAGTTGAGTCAGGTTCTCTGTCTTTTCCCTTATCAACGCACTTGCCAGAAAGGGCACTCTACTCGCCGGAAAGGGCACCGTATTCGCCAGAAAAGGGCACAACAAAGGGCTGAAAGCTCTCTCACCCTCCAAGAAAAGAGGTATCAAGCCAAGTGCGAAGCATGAACTGGAATGGGGCAAGATATTCCACTCCATCATCTGGACAGATCTTATCACGTCCAAACTCCCAGCAAAGCATCATCAACCGATGTTAGCTGCAGATTTGCTACACACCCAGTTGTAGCGCAACCCTTCTATGGGAGGAATTCACTAGCTGTGAACGGAAGAAAGAGAATCTAGCAGCATGCTAGGGGCAAGAGCCCACAACTTCCTGTTTATCCATCAACCACCCAGGGGAGGGATTGAAAAATGAGAGATTGAAGAATAGAGAGATGTGCGATGAGAGAAAAAGTGAGAAAAGGGCTTTTTCAGAAAACAAGAGATTGAGTGCCAGAGTGATGTGAGAATCACAAATGAGAAATGGTGGGAAACACTACCCGGTGAAACAGGCTCCCTGTGCACGTCTGAGTGTCGTGTCTTTTTTTGTTTTATCTCGATTTTTGTTTTGAGTCGTTTCGAGTGTTACTCGATGTGTCTAGGTTGTGTGCCTTTTATTTCCTTGTTGAGTCGTTTTATGTGTTCAGTCGTAGGCTCAATACCTGGTTGAAAACTCATCTCTCAATTTCGAAAATAAAATCGTTTTGTGCTCCGAGTGCCGTGTCGTTCTCCACATTTGTTCAAAACAGTATTTGTTCTTTCATAAAACTGCAGGTCCACCCCCGATAAGTGTGAACAGTAAAACAAGGACCTATCTGAAGCTACATGGGTTCCGGACTATAAAGCAAAAGAAAAGAGGGAAAATGGAAGCATCTGAGTGTGCTTCAACTTCAGAAAATTCCGTGATTGTATTCCGGATGTACCTTTTCAAGCCTTGTCAGTGCTCCGAAGTATGAGTGTGCCTCTACTTCAAGCGCAAGATCAAGCCTGCTTCAAAGTTATGCGCCCATCCACCCGCATTGTTATGCACCTTTCCACTCGTATTGTCATGCACACCTTACTTGCATTTATTTGCATCTTGTGTTATCTTCTACCATTTATCCTTTTACGCTGAGCAGCGTTTAGGATCGTTGTCCTCTGGGACTTTCTCAGGTTGCATTGTGTGCGCACTTGAGCGGTTGTTTTCGGACCTCTTCTCACGATTTCAGCGTGGTTAGAGTGTTCTTTTCCTCACACGATTTCAACGTGTTTGGAATTTATCCCAGGTTGCGTTGTAGACGCGCTGGGCGGGTTGTTTTTTAGGACCTCCTCTCACGATTTCAGCATGGTTTGAGTGTCCCGTTCCTTACACGATTTCAGCGTGTTTGGAATTTATCCCAGTTTGCGTTGAAAACGCGCTGGGCGGGTTGTTTTAGGACCTCTCCTCACGATTTCAGCATGGTTTGAGTGTCCCGTTCCTCACACGATTTCAGCGTGTTTGGATCTTATCTCAGGTTGCGTTGTGCACGCACTTGAGCGGTTGTTTTCGGACCTCTTCTCAGGATTTCAGCGTAGTTAGAGTGTTCTTTTCCTCACACGATTTCAGTGTGTTTGGAATTTATCTCAGGTTGCGTTGTGTGCGCACTTGAGCGGTTTTTTTTGGACCTCTTCTCACGATTTCAGCGTGGTTAGAGTGTTCTCTTCCTCACACGATTTCAGCGTGTTTGGAATTTATCCAGTTTGCGTTGAAGACGCGCTGGGCGGGTTGTTTTAGGACCTCTCCTCACGATTTCAGCGTGGTTTGAGTGTCCCGTTCCTCACACGATTTCAGCGTGTTTGGATCTTATCTCAAGTTGCGTTGTGCACACACTTGAGTGGTTGTTTTCAGACCTCTTCTCACGATTTCAGCGTGGTTAGAGTGTTCTTTTCCTCACACGATTTCAGCGTGTTTGGATCTTATCTCAGGTTGCGTTGTGCGCGCACTTAAGCGGTTGTTTTTTTGACCTCTTCTCACGATTTCAGCGTGGTTAGAGTGTTCTTTTCCTCACACGATTTCAGCGTGTTTGGAATTTATCCCAGGTTGCGTTGTAGATGCGCTGGGCAGGTTGTTTTTGGACCTCCTCTCACGATTTTAGCGTGGTTTGAGTGTCCCGTTCCTCATACGATTTCAACGTGTTTGGATCTTATCTCAGGTTGCGTTGTGCGCGCACTTGAGCGGTTGTTTTCGGACCTCTTCTCACGATTTCATCGTGGTTAAAGTGTTCTTTTCCTCACACGATTTCAGCGTGTTTGGATTTTATCTCGGGTTGCGTTGTGCGCGCACTTGAGCGGTTGTTTTTGGACCTCCTCTCACGATTTCAGCGTGGTTCGAGTGTCCCCTTCCTCACACGATTTCAGCGTGTTTGGAATTTACCTTAGGTTGCGTGGAACGCGCTCCTGATTGATTTTCTTTGTTCTTTCTCCACTCACGAGTCTAGCGTGGTTGGCGTACGTCACCATTTTGCATCTATTGCACTCTCTGTTGCATCGCATCTATTATCTATTGCATCACATCTATTACATCCATTGCATCATATCTATTTTATTGCCCGGTCTAGGAGACCTTGAATCCTCTAAAGGTGCAATTCCTTTGGTGTTTGTCGTGCCCGAACGACTTCCGGTGGTCTGGTAATAACACTAGCGACTATTTTGAGCATCCCACAACAAAATGACTTAGGAGAGCAGGTATTACCATCCAAAATAACCACCTCCCTCCATAACCCCCCAATTTTTTTGAAAGTAACTGAGTTCCACAGATTAAGGGGCACACCATAGCATCTGATCCAAACATATCTCTCTTGTTGGAGATGCATACTAGAATGCCACTCAGTGATGTACTCACACCAATCATGAAACCAAGCTTCAATTAGGGACTTTTTGTTCAATAGATCTACCCTTGAATTAAAGGAGATGATTGCGTCTCGACCTCCACCTTCTCTAACCAGCACATTCAACATACCCCTCTTTTTGAGCTCATGTTTCACCTCTTGAACAGAGTATTTAGTTTTAAGTCTCATGATCATACTCTCAAACAACCACCCATTACCTATCTCTTCTACTCTGATAGTTGTCTTAGGTAGGCACCTTGAATCAGTGCCCTTGATGACATCTGCAAATGATCTTTCGTTGAATCCTTGATTCCAATTTCTATTACCAACCATAGCTGATGGCTTACTTGACTCCGGTTGTCTATCTGATTTTGGTTTTAGTTTCCTCCTTTCTTCTATTCCATTACCATATTCTGCAGTTTTGACTACCAGCGATTTGTCCTCAACCCACAAGCCATTCGCTATCTGCTCTGCTATTCTGGCTGAAATAGGACAATCATACCTAATGAACCCAAATCTCGTATTTGTCGATTTCCTTCTCTTTTTTGGTATAAATACATCCTTTACCACACCAAACTTGGAGAATAGTTTGTATAAACTTTGCGAGTCCATAGGTTCAGAAAGGTTATCCACAAAAAGGGTAAATAAGCCTACCCTTCGACCTTCATAGCAGGAGCTATGTGACACTTGCCTTCCTCTCTGCTTAACCACTGGGATCCAACCTCCTTCTCTTCTCATCTCTGTTTTTTTTTTCACCTCTTGGCGTTTTACAAAGAAAAAGAAAAAGAACTTTATTGATGAAACAGAAGACTATTACATCAATAGAAGAAAAAAGAAGGATGAGTGCAAAAAATATCATAACGAACCAAATCAATCCCAACTAGGTTGACACCGATAAGACCATCTAATCATATGCTAGCACACCATCAAGAGTTAGTAAGGAACCAACCCGAAACACTAAAACCAACCTCACCCAAGTAAAAACTAACAAAAACTAATGCAAAAGTGCAACCCAAACTACCAACCATCAAGAAAACAAGACAACAACAAAGAACACTAGCTGCAGCAGCCAATTCCAAAAGATCACTGTCCACACAGATCAACGGCAAGCCATATCAGTAGAGTCAAGCCAACAATAGAGAATATCATCACCAGCAACCAAAACTCAAAATGACCACTGCCCATACAAATCAACAACAATCCATAGCAGCAGCAAAGAAGAAAACAGAACAACACAACAAATACAACCACCACCTGATATACCTTTGTACCAGCACCAAACCAATTAGCTTCCAATACAGCAAAAGCCACCTTCGAGAGTTGGCCGTCATCTCTGGCCACAACCTCCTATTAAGTGCCACTTCTAACCACCCATCTCACTTCTTTTCAAATGTTTTTTCTTTTTCTTTTTTTTTGAACACGTGGATACCAAATATATCTTATTTTTATTTATTATATCTTACTTTTATTTTTTTAATAATAAACGTTAACAAACCAACATTGATGATGGGATTCATTTTGCTTGCAATAGAATGGTATGATCATTGTGTGCATTAAATAGATCTTCTAAAAAGCATACTCCAATGTATAGTGGGGAATTAGATTCAGGAGAAAGAGATCATATGATACTTGGTCAAATGTCTAAAGTAGAAAAGTTTGGTATATAGAAATAGTTAGAGATAAATTTCTTCCTTGACTTTGAATAAACATAAGTTTTCCATATGCTATTAAAGTCCATTCTCCACTAGTTGAGATTAAAAAAATAATAACAATAAAACAAAAAAGTTTTATAGATATCCAAATTGGTGACAAATATAAGTGACTTCCCCTATACATAATAATTGATTACAAAACATATGGCAAGCACCACCCATTTGGCTGGTGGGGTTTAACTGTCTCCCCCATTCTCGCGCAATACTATACTGAAATGGATCACAGAACATTCACAAGGATAGAGGTGTGTTGGTGTTATAATGGGACCCATTTCTTGTGAGTATTCTAGGATTCATTTTTCTATGCAAGTATCTATTTTCTATACAAATAACTTATATGCAAAAAGCTTGTATAAAAGGATGTATTTACATTCATTCATTCATTGAATTTTTTTTTTTTTTAAAAAAAAAAAAAAAAGCATTGTTGTGATATAAAATTAAAATTTTGCTACCACATTTTCAGTATAAAAATTATGCATCCTTAACATTTTTCAAAGTATATTTGCAAATTAATGTACATTAAAATCAAATTATCATAGTAATGTGCACAAGATAGATGCTAAAATTACAAGGCAAAAGTATGCAAAGAAAAACCCAATTAGGTTTCTTCTATTCTAGGGCAATGCATAATGTTTATGCCTTCATATGCCAAAATGCCTACAACTTCTCCATTTTTCAAAAGAATGCCATAGAAAAGCGGTAAAATGGAATAGATGAAATGTGGATTTTTTTTCTTTCCCTAATAAATTAGTAGAATTATATGGAGATTTGTGGGCACAAAATGTCTCTTTCATGCTCTCCCTTGTGGCAATACAAACAAGTAGAATGAATCAATAATTATACTAATGTAAATTATAATTATACATAACCTCCTAGAGTAGGAGATATATGCATCTATTTACCCAAATAGATATATATGTATATCGCAACATAAAGAAGTAGGAATAATCAACAATTACGACAAGAGTAATGTTGTACTAAATTTTCATACCCAATTTATTCATCTAAATGTCATTACCGCATTGGTATAATGAACACATTACATGCGTTGTATCGATGACATATAAGATGTCACTTCAAATGGTAATTAAATTTGATTCTTCAGTCACCCTATCATCACTCTTACAACAATTACAAACAAATTTCCAAAATACCAAAACTAACATAAACACCCCAAATAGATATAAAAAAAATAAAATTTAAAGGCAAATGATCTTCTAATAAGCTTCAAAAGCACTAGCCCCAGAGGTAGAATCTGGGGCTGCTGAAGAAGATCCAAGGCGTGGGTGTCCGGCAATGGTGGTTCTCGACGGGTGGTTCTCGACGGCAATGGATTATGGCGGTTGAGTGCCCAAGAGAGTCAGGTGTGGGGCAGTCCGACAATGGTGCAGGGTGTAAGAACGTAGGGCTCAAGAGTGTATCAAGTGTTTGAGTCTGACGTGGGGTGTATTTCTGTGTGTTAGGTGGGGGCTCAAGGGAGTGTGATTTATTTTATTTTATTTTATTTTCTAGTTGCTTTTCAAAATTTAAAACTGTGAGGCTAAGAGGTTGGTTATAAGATCGCGAGTAGCAATAGTAGGAGAGTGAGTTTTTACTCTTCGAATCTCTCTCAATGCGTTTTATCTCCTTGTACATTCAAATTTCATATTTTTAATGGAATTTTTTTTGCCGATCAAAAAAAAAAGCACTAGCCAGCGAACAAATCCCAGTAGATCATGCCCTCCCTTAGTAGGGTGGGTACATAAATATTAATCGACCATATGAATAGATAATTAATTAAAGAATAACTATTTAACTAATTAAGAAAGTCCTCTAATGCCTCTATAAGTGGTGATCTAATAAGTTGAATCCAGTGAATCATAGTCTATACATGTGCTGGTAAAATAAAATGAAATTATACCTGCAACTTTTTTGCATATACTATTTTACTCCATCCTGAAAGTGTTTAAACTATACTTATCAAATATTTATACTGTATTAACTTCCATATCATTCATTTTACCCTCTCTTCTTTTTCCTCCATAAATCATTCCTTAAATACTTGATCCAAACACAGCCTCAATCTTATCCTTGAGTTCTAAAAACAAACAAAAGAGCAATGAAGTTCTTTCACGGAGAAGAGAGAGAAATCTCAACTTTTCGAAACATGAAAATGAAAATGAAATAAGTGCAAAAACAAGAAAAGAAAGTTTTCACCTACGGATCCGACATTCTCATGATTTCAATATCAATATTCAAAGTGGCAATAAGTAATCCTCCAAAAGAAAATTACAACTGGAAACAAGTGAGAGAGAGAGAGAGAGAGAGAGAGAGAGAGAGAGAACAAGGGGTTGAAGACAAAAGTGTGACCCACCAAAAATATGATGCAACACTCTACCATGATGAGGCTTTGGAAGACTTTTGACATCGATTAAATGGCCATGATTGTTGCATGGAATTCAGTATATTCTCTCTCTCTCTCTCTCTCTCTGTTTCTCATAATTACAGATAGTTTGAACTTTCAAATGGGAATGTTCCCACGGTTGAGACTTAACCATCCTTCAACTACTACTTCAAATATCATAACCATCCTAGGGATCTCTTCAATTCTCTTCTCTAAGTAATAACTATATATTTCTCTTAAAAAACTAATTTCAAACCTTATATAAAAAAAAACAAAAAATAAAAACAATAATGGGATTTGAAGTAACCCACAGAGTCATCAGATCTAAGAATATGACAGTTAGTGGAATTAACTACTCAGATTCATCAATGTATGCTGCAAGACAGAGATCCAACAGAAATTTTAGTTATCAACTGAATATATATGTATCCTCCGCTTCATTGTAGTTACGATTGGAAACAAACTGAACCAAGTTGTTCATGAACAGTTTTGATCTTTAACTTGTTTAAAGCTTATTTGAGTCTGACTTGTTTTCTAAATGAAAAAGATCGACTTGTTTTCTAAATGAAAAAGATCAAGCAAACTTCTAGGCTCATTTAATAATCAAATCAAGCTCGAGTAGAACCAAGCTCAAGCTTGAATAGACTCCTGAACACAAAATCATACAATTAATTTTTATTTTTAATAATATATCGATTCGATTGTATGTTTATTATTTTGTCTTCTTTTTTATATTTTAATTTGTATACAAATTTACATATTTGATTGATGAAACTTATTAGTAATATAAGCATTCTTTTATATTGTACTCAATCTTTTCTTCTTTTTTAAAAAAATAAATAAATTAAAATAAAAAATCATAATTGCATGCTAATTTAGCAGTGAAAATTGAGTGTAACCATGATATCGATCACGTGGTATCACCAACAAACAATAAATCCTATATGGGAGGGATGAACCTGTACTTTCCAAATAAAAGTACCTTACTACATGTGCATAGGAAGTAAATGTTGAGATATTATTGGACGGTGATACCAATGACGTGGTATCACCGTGACATTGAAGTTTTTTTCCTTAATTTAGGTTTGATTTTTCTCTTCGAGCTTGACTCGTTTATGTAATTAAGTTGACTCAAGCAAAATTAGAGTTTATCAAATACTAGATGAACCAAGCTCAAGCTCGATTCTTTAAGATCGATAAATTTTTAGTTAGACAAGGTCAAATATCCCAAAATTTGGTTTTCTTCATTTACAGCCCTATTTGTAGCCTTCTGGCTAATTTTCATGTTCCAAGAAAAAAAAAAAAAAAAAAAAAGTCATATCCCTGTTTGTAGCTAATAATTGTACCTGAACGGTGTCTTTGTCAAAAGATAGGAAACCATCCACCGATTCACAATTTCAATCGCTTCATAAGTATTTCTTCGACTAGGAACAATACCAACAGGACTACAGGAATACACAATAAATTATCCAAATCAAAGTTTTTCACCTCCAAATTGATGAGAAAAATCAAATAAATTCTAGACATCTATCTCAATTCAATTGAGTTGAACAAACATTTCAATAAGTAGGCCCAAATTCTACAATGTTAATAAGCATAGAAAAAATATGCATGAATGCCTGCTTTCATACTAACACAAATTTTAAATCATCCAGGACCAGGCTTGTATTCTCTGCGATGTGATACAACAAAAGGAAGACTATTGGGAGGCATATAAATATAGATACAATTTAATTGCTAGGGGTTGGAAAGCTGTTTGTTGCTTGTGAGGTTTATTCTTTTGAGTTTCTTTTTTCGGATATCCTTCTTGATGTTGGTGGACCTTTTGTCCCCCTCTTCTTGTACTCTCTTTTCATTATTTATGAGATTCCATTTTGTTGCCAATCAAGAGAGAGAGAGAGAAGTATGGCCAATTGCCAATAATAGAAGCAAAAAGTACATAATTAAATGGATTATACCTCAACTATGTAATGGAAGGTCGCAACATAGCATGTGACACAAATTATTTTGGTTGAAGTTTAGCATTATACAAGATGATAAAAACGCAAAAAGAGCATGGCTGAGGTATATATGGGTAAAAACACAACAGGCCATATTTAATGAAAATCATAAATAACCAAATAAAAAATAAATTAAAATGGAAAAATAGGATTTCTAGTAATGTACCAGAAATCACAGAGATAGGACATGGTAGAGCTGCATTGAAACCCTTGCAGATATTTGAATCCTAGACCCTCCCTCATGCTTCCAATTTCAGGGAAGTTTACCTGACCTAATGACAATAAGTGTTAAGCTATGTTACACAGAGTCGGATACGGGTATCAAGTGTTGGTGCATATCTGGGAGTCGGACACTTCAAAATTAAAAATTGAAAATACGTGGATTTGGATCCAAATGTGGATAAGGGTACGGAGATATGTTAAATTGTTATTTTTTAAATATATTTATTATATAAAGATGAGTTAAATAGTTATTTTTTAAATATATTTATTATTTTTATTGATAATATTTTGAATAATTTATCTATATAATTTATTTTTTTATTTTTAATTGACATATATATATTATAAATAAAAAATTATAATAAATAAGGAATAAAAAATTATGTTAAAATAAATCAAAAATAAAAATTAGATATTTTATTTTATAATTTTTTTATTATATATGATTTAATTAGATTTCTTTTAAACAATTAGATGATTTATTTTATTTATTATATGTTAAAAAATAAAGAAATAATAATTTACAAAAATTATTATTATATATGATATTTTAAGAAATAACAATTAGATATTTTATTATATATGATAAAAATTATAATTTATAATTTTATTATATATATTATATATGACCAATTATATTATATAAAATAAATTATATTAAAATAGAGAGAGAGAGAGAGAGAGAGAGAGAGAGAGAGAGAAGATCAAGAGATGAAGAGAGAGAAAAGCACAGAGACGAAGAGGAAATCGAGAGTGAGATAAGAAAGAGAGATGAAGACAATCGAGATCGATAGTGAGAGAAGAGAGTGACGAAGATGATCGAAGCCCTTAGAGACGAAGACGGTCGAGATCAACAGTGAGAGAAAAGAGTGACGAAGACAATCAAAAATCTAATCTCAGTCCTAATCGTAGTCTCGTAGGTATGCCACCGTATCCACTTTCTCAATGCCATATCCTGACTGGATTCCGCACCTGCACTCGTGTCGTGTTGTGTCGTGTCGACACAGGTACTTTGCCAAATCTAGCGAGTCCATGTAATGTAGGTTTTGAGATATTACAAAAAAATAAAATAAATAAATAAATAAAATGAAAGTTGAAGGGAGAAAAACATCCATGCATGCATGCACTTCCATGTGTATAACAACTGAATAAAGCCTTAATACTAACGGCTTGGGTCAATGTTTGGAGCCCATGACCATGATCCAAACATTAACTCACCAAACCTTGCGAGAGTGTAGTCACTCGAGTGTTTCAGTCCTGTCAATGTAAGACTTGTCAATTGACGATTTTGTCTCATTTATCTACTGCCCAGAAAGTATAACCAAATTAGATACAAGTTACTAGAAGCTGACAAAATAAGCCACTACTCATACATTATTAGTCTCTTACAGCACACTAACTAGCAACCTTTACACAAGGAAAAGAACACCAAAATCTTTTATTAAGTTAGTCATGAGAATAAATAACACAAGGTTTACAGGGTAACAAACAAGTTTGAGAGAGTTTGCCTTGGCTTACAACCTACAGGCTACTGAGCACGGTGTCAAAGCTCTTCCCAAAGCCTGCAAATGTTCAAGTTGAGAGTCAACGTGGCAGATGAACAGGAAGCTCCTACAAACCGCAGGGGATCGCATCTAGTTTCACTTTCCCGTAAAACTGAGCTCCCCTCAGAATGATTGTCGGAACAAATTGTTTGCTTTAATCAAACAAAGCTTTGTTAGGGGGTCTTTGTAAGCACATGCAAGAAAGTCATGAACTGAGAACTTTAAAAAAGAGAAAAAATGCTTTTATGAAGTCAAATTGGGAACTAGTACTTGCTATCTAAGAATTGCTCCATGAATCTCATACTAATAGAAAGGGGGAAATGCACTCAAGCAATATATCTTACTAGGCTAGCATCTTATCCTATAGTTCATCTTATTGCTTTGAGCTCTCTTCAGGAAAGTATAAAAGTGTAACCTCTTGCTTCTTGATTTCACATAAACAACAGTGCCTTATTGTCCTTTTGGTCTTCTACATTACCCACTAGGAGGGCAATCTACCGCAAGATCGAGTTAGAGCCTGGAGCCAAAGCCCCTTAACTTACTCAGGCTTTGCATTGGGCTGCTCAAGAGTATTAGTCTCATTCCCCTCTCTTCATTAATCGAACAGCATGGTAAGCACTATAACTTCTTCAGCTTCAAATCTATTGGAATCGTTTCTCCTCGCAATAGTTCCATGATCAACAAATGCTTGGATAGCTTGGTTGGGCATGGATAAAAAGTACATAGGAACAACAAACAGAATGAATTAACATTCATTAATATATTGAGGGATGAAAAGTCACGAACATTTGTTTCGAAGTCAGCATAAATATATGACATTTTATGTTTTTTTTTGGATCAATAAGAACTGCAACAAGTACACGAGACGAATTGAGATTCTCTACATTACATGTTTCTAATGGAAATCTTCATTACGATGTATAATGTTATAACATTTTATTAAAATTAAAATCACTAGTTTATAATTGTTATGCTCGGTTATCATAATCTTACGATGTGCAATTCAATTCAAGATTCGATTTGAGATTCTCACATAAATCAATACGAATCTATGAGTAAATCTATCTTGGGAAAAAAAAATTATGATAAATTGCACAATTCACAATTGATTCCCAATTCGATTCACTTTTTACGATTCATGCACTTTTTTTGTCTTTTGTTTTGGCGAAATGACATAATACAAATTCTAAGAGTGTTTAGTAAAAAAATAATCGATACCTATGCATATTTTTTTGTTATTTTGGTGATCAACATGTCAACTTTTTTTTTTTTTTTTTTTTAAAATCTAAAATCACACTACTTTGTAGATTCGGAGTTAAAGCCTTTATAGAGAAGGAGAGACTCAACCAGATAAGTTGGAAAAATGGCTGGAAGAGTAGGCAAACAACATGGTAATGGGTATGGTGGAGGATGGCAGCCAGTGGTTCGTAGACATGGAGAAAGGGGAGTGTGGAGCAGACGGGATGAAGCAATGATTCATTCTATTTTTGTGGATAATATACCAGAAACCATAGGGGCGAAAGGGTTGTACTCCATTTTCTTTAACTACGGTGTAATTCTGGATGCTTTCATTCCAAACAAGAGAAGACAAATGACGCGATCTCGCTTTGGCTTTATACGATATAACTACTCTGTTGCAGCGGACATGGTAGTTCAAAAAGCAAATGGGCTCTGGTAGGATGATAGAGCACTAAAAGTAAAAATGGTAGAGTTTGTAAAGGAGTACGACTCAAAGCGCAGATCGATTCGAGGACCATCGATAAGAAAGGTTATGGAGGCCGAACACATGCCTACAGTTAGGATCCAAAGGAAACAGTCATTTGCAGAGGTTGTAAAAGGAAGAGACGCTACAAAAACCACAGTCCAAACCATAAAGGCATATGAGAAAGGAAATGGCTGGTTATACGAAAGTGTAGTCGCTAGGCTAAAGTCATCCAACTCAATGGATTACTTTAGGAAGGAAATAGTAAGGCAAGGCTTTGGGGATGTAAAGGTGCGTATTGGAGGGGGCAGAGATATGGTTCTTTCTTTTCAATCAGATGCAGATAAGAAGGAAAAACTTGTGCGAATGAAGGATTGGCTTGATGACTGGTGCGAATCAGTCTTAGAATGGAGCCAAGGTTTGACTTTGGAGCAAGAAAGATTTGTTTGGCTTAGCTGCTATGGAGTCCCATTGAACTTATGGAGCTATAATACATTCAGTAACATTGGCAAGAATTGGGGAGTAGTGATTGGCATGGACGATGATACGCTTCGTTTAAATTCGCTTCAATGTGGAAAAGTGAAGATAGCCACGAAAAGTATGGACTCCATCAATCAAATCATTAACTTGGAGTGCAGAGGTATTTTGTATCCAGTAAGGGTGTGTGAGGAACAAATTATAGTATATAAGGCAGCGTATGATCCATGTGTTTCCTAATCCAATCAATGGAAGAACGATGAGAAGAACTCCTTAATGGGAACTGAAGATAAATAGTTTCTAGACAAAAATAGCAGACATAAGGAAGAAGATGATGATATGGAAGTCCAGGTGGACAAGGACTTGGGCAACAGGTGTGATGTGGATGGGGTGGGTCTAAACTTATCACATACGAATGAGGTTGAGTTGGAAGGGGATGACAGGTTGAATGATGTTTCTGTGGTAGCTGAGACAAAAATGAGTCAGGAAGGATCAAAGAAAGGTGGCACATGCGTGAAAGACTCTGTTGAATTGGGGACGAGTTCCAAGCATTGTGATGATGTTGTCAGGCGTAGGGTAGATGGTGAAGTCTACACTCCTGGTTTTATAAAAAGTATTAGTGGTTCAACAGGTAATATGGTTGGAATTCAAATTGCAGTGGACCTGGATAAGGCCCAAACAAATCCTAGTTTGGATGGGTTGGCCCAAAGAGCTGTTGGGCTTGATGAAGTTGGGTGCAGTAAGCCTCAAAAACTTGATGACTTTCCAGTCCATACCCAAGAAGCAAATATTTGTTCCCAGAGGAAAGCTTTACTGGAGGCGAAAGGCAAAGAAAAAACAAGACCATCAGTGCAAAAGAAGCAGCCGAAAGGGAAGTTCGGTGTAACTAGGAAATTGGGGGAAGCTTCACTGAATTTGAGGAAGGGAGCAGTCTTCAGGTCGGCCGTTGCTGCCATCTCATTATCAATGGTAAGTAGAACCAGTAGAGGACGGATTATGATGTCAGAGGCGGGAGCATCCATTCAAATCGAAAAGCTCTTGGCCTTGACTACGAAGGACAAGAAGAAGAGGTGATTAGCAAACTGGTTGAGCTTGAAGCTCAAGATATGAAGAGAGTACAGCATAAAGAATGGGATGTCAACTAGAGTATGAAACTCAGCTATACGAGAGTATGTTTTGTTCTGTAAATAAAGTTACAATCATGGAATGTAAAAGGTATTGGTAGCCCTCAAAAAATAAGGAAGCTTAAAAAACATCTTGCAGAAAGAAAAGTAGACATTGTTCTTTTACAAGAAACAAAGAAGTCAAGAGTTGATTCTGTCATGGTTCGGTCTATGTGGCCTGGGGATAATTTTGAATTTATGGCAGTTGATGCGATTGGAAGGGCTGGAAGGCTGTTATGCATTTGGAATCCGGAGGTGTTCCAGTTGAAGGCGTGTTGTAGTAATCACAATTTCATCTTGTTGTCAGGTACAATTTTTTACAGTTTTGAATGTGTTATCATCAATGTATATGGACCTAATGAGGTGGCTAGAAGAAAACAGGTTTGGGATTCTTTAGCTAGACTGAAATCCAGTTTCTTGGGACCATGGTGCATGGGGGGTGATTTTAATGAAATTAAGAATATTTCAAAAAGAATTGGGTGTTCAAGGAGGGACAGAGGGATGAGGGATTTCAATAATATGATTGAACAACTTGAGTTGACAGATATGCCTATGCTAGGGAGGAAATTTACCTGGTGTAATTCTCAAGACAGAAAGAAATGGAGTAGACTTGATCGATTTCTGCTTAATTATGAGTGGGTGCAGAACTTTAATTTTAAATTGTGGGGTCTGCCTAGAATGTTGTCAGATCACTGTCCTATCATTCTAATAGAGGATGATAGGGATTGGGGGCCCAAGCCTTTTAGGTTTATCAATGCCTGGATTTTACATCCCAATTTCCTAACGTTCGTCAAGCAAAGGTGGTTAGAATTTGTAGTGGAAGGTTAGGCAGGGTTCAAGTGTCTTATGAAGTTTAAAGCTCTGAAACAAGCATTAAAACAGTGGAATGTAGAGGTGTTTGGTAAGATTGAATCAAAACTAAAGAGTGCTGAAAATGAGGCCCATAATTTTGATTTGTTAGCTGAGGAGAGACCGCTACTTGCTTCAGAATTGTTTAGACGTAAGGAAGTCAGTGGCGAAGATTGGAGACTAAGTAAAATGTTGGAGTGGATTTGGTTACAAAAATCTAGAGTGAATTGGGTAACTAAAGGGGATAAAAATACAAAGTACTTTTACATGATGGCATGTAACAGAAATAGCCAGAACTCTCTTTACTCATTACTAGTAAATGGCGTAATGATTGAGGAGCCTAGGGAACTGAGGACTGAAGTTAGGCACATTTCATGAAGCTTTATTCTAAAGCTTGGAAAGTCAGACCCAAACTGTCTGGCTCATTCAAGAGTATTAGTGGAGCTCAAGCTATAGAACAGTTGGAGGCAGAATTTTCAGAGGAGGAAATCAAGTCTGCCATCAAAAGTTGTGATGGCAATAAGGCCCTTGGGCCGGATGGCTTTAACTTGTCATTCTTTAAGAAATGCTGGAAAACTGTGAGAGTTGACGTGCTTCAGTTTATGAGGGAATTCCATCAGAATGCAAGTCTTGTTGAGGGGATCAATAGCCCTTTTATAGCCCTAATTCCTAAAATTAAAAGTCCTTCGTGCTTGACTGAATATAGGCCTATTAGTCTTATTGGCTCCCTGTATAAAATATTAGCAAAAGTACTTTCTAACAGAATGAAACACGTGATGCCTAAGATTATCAGTGAGGTACAATCAGCATTCTTGGGGGTAGGAATATATTGGATAGTGTTATGATAGCCAATAAGATAGTGGATAGGTGGCGAAACTCTAATAGAAGAGGCTTGGTGCTTAAATTGGATTTTGAAAAGGCCTATGACTCTATTAATTGGGAATTTTTATTTGACACGCTTTCAAAGTTTGGTTTTGGAACTCGTTGGGTCAGGTGGATGAGAGCATGTGTTTCCTCTGCTAAGATTTCTGTTTTGGTGAATGGGTCACCAACTCCTGAGTTTTGTCCCCAAAGAGGTCTTAGGCAGGGTGATCCATTGTCACCATTTCTCTTTAACATTGTAGTAGAGGGTCTCAACATTCTGCTAAGCAGAGCTAAGGAGTTAGATATAATCAAAGGGGTAGAGGTGGGCTCACATGGTTTAAGAGTAACACATTTGCAATTTGCAGACGACACGATTTTGTTCTGTGAAGCTACAAGGAGAGAGGTGAGAAATATTAAAAGAATTCTAAGATGCTTTGAGATTTATCAGGTCTGAAAATTAATTACCATAAGAGCATTATCTGTGGCATTGGGGTGGATGATGGGTTGGTGCATAAGTTTGCCTCTAGCTTTAACTGTCTTCATCAAAAGCTTCATATTCAATATTTGGGGCTTCCATTGGGGGCTAATCCAAGTAGGAAAAGTACTTGGAAACCCATTCTTGATAAGTTTCAGGAAAAATTGGCTTCCTGGAAGAGAAGGCTTCTATGTTTTGCTGGGAGATTAACTCTAATCAAATCTGTTATGTCCAATTTGTCGATCTATTATTTATCACTGTTCCGGATCCCTACCAGGGTGGCTAAGGAGATTGAGAGGATGCAATCTGCGTTCCTGTGGGGCGGATCGGATCTCAGACGAAAAGTTCACATGGTTCGATGGGAGGTGGTAACAAAGAATAAGAAATTAGGTGGTTTAGGCTTGAGGAATCAATGTCTCCTGTTGAAATGGTGGTGGAGGTTTGGGGTTAAGAATCAAGCTCTTTGGAAGGAAGTGATCTATCAAAAGTATGATGTTAGGAATGGTAGTTGGTTTCCAGTTATTGTTGGTCGAGAATCCAAAATTTGGTTTGACATCATCACTGCTATGGTGTCCAATCCAGAACTGCATAGTTTTTATATGAATAACTCTCATATTGTTCTAAGGGATGGGAGGAGAGTTCAAGTCTGAAGGGATAAGGCTTTTTTCTTTATCTACTGATAAAAATAGTGTGGTGAAGGTGTTCTTTGAGCAACGGTCAGATGCTGGTGGATGGAATATGAGTTTCAGAAGATCCTTGCTGGCTTGGGAAGAGGAAGAAACTCAGAGATTTTTCAATTTTCTTCGTAATGCTCCAGCACTTTGTAATAACAAATCAGATGAGTTAAAATGGAGTGCAGACCCATCTGAGGTATTTAGTGTTGCCTTAGCTTACAATTGGAGTGAATCACTGTTAGGGCCTATAGTGACAGTGGATGGCTTAATCTGGAACAATTTTGCTCCACCCAAAGTGCAATTCTTTGGATGGTTGGTTTGGCTTGGCAAGGTTAAAACTTCTAGTTTTCTCCATAGGATTGGAATCTTAGATGGCAGTGCACTACAACAAAATTAACTTTTTACGGCACCACATCAACGACATACAATGAATACAAGCCGTAATTTCTCACTTTTACGACTTGCTTTTTTTGCATGTCGTAAATAATATACTAACGACGGCGCGTCTATTGCGCAGGCCGTTAATGGTAAAAATGATAATTTTTTTACGGCTTGCAATGTTAGTCATAAATAATAAAACTTTCTACGACATAAATATGGCATGTCGTTAATACATCAGTTATATACGAGATGCGTATGCCAGTCGTTAAAAATAAGTCACCTTCTACGACTTACCATGTGTGTCGTGAATGGTATGCCCAAAAAATTTCAGACCCCAAAACCCAATATTATGGCGCCACTTATCCAAAAAATAAATAAATAAATAAACACTTAGTCGGATACAGGTGTAGGGGAAGGGTTCTTCAAACACTTGGGTTTCTTAAAAATAAAAAACACACAGTTTATAAGAAGAAAGGGAGAAGAAAGACGTATACAGGTGAAAGGGAAAGGGTTCTTCAAACACTTGGTCTTCAACCAATTGAATCGGTGGAGATCGAGACGCATGGCAGTCGATTGATGCAGTCCGCTTCCTTCCTCAACAAAGCAATCACGCTTTCCATTGAATCAATTTGTAATCTGCTTCGACTTGGCCTTGGCTTCAATTTCTGATTTCATCCGTTCAATTGAATCAATTTGCAAGGCACTCTCTCTTCCTTCTTCCTAAAACCCTTGTTTCTTCTCTCTCTCTTTCTCTCTCTCTCTCTCTCTCTCTCTCTCTCTCTCTCTCTCTCTTGTTATATTATATATTTATATCCCCCTCCCTTCTCTTCTCTGTTTTTCTCTTCTCTTCTCTCTATACATACATATAAGCACCTTCTATATCTATCTACATTTTTTGGGTTTTTGTTCTCTGCCTTTTTCACCTTTTTTTTTTTTTTTTTGTGGTTTTGATTTTGATTTTGATTTTTTTGTGGATTGTTGTTTATTGAGTATGATGTGTATTTTGGTATCTATATTTTTGGGGCATTACAGTATGAGTATTGGATATTCCATTGGCTTCCATGTTTATAAATTCATTCAAAATAAACGATGAATGTGGATTTAAGATAATATTAACCAGATCCATAAAAATTGGGGCATTATAGTGCTACATAAAACAGAAATTGTTCACAGCACTTCGTTTCTTCCAAACGTTCTGTTTTTCTGCGTTTTGATTCCTCGCTTACTAATTTCTCAATCAGTTACCCCTCATTTTCATCAGCAGCCAATCTTTTCCTTTTTTTGGAGCTCTTTTCTGGAAAGGTGGATGCTTTGATTACAGTTATCAATTGTCTCTTGTAATAGCTGTGGAGTTGTTACTATAAGTTTCATAGTGGGACACAACATTATCAGTTTGTAGCTGTTGCTGTGGATTCTCACAATTAAAGATTTGTTATCTAAAATTCACTAGAAAAACTATCTATCAGTTACTTGTTTTAGAATATGTGCATGGCAAAGCCAGGGTTATGTAGGCTTCTTTCCTGTACTTGACCGAAGAAGTTCTATTGCAGTCATGGGATTAGGTTTCTTTCTTGTACTTGACTGAAGTTGCTCTAATGCAGTTGTGGTCTTCTAGTAATCAAGGGACATGATAGTTTTTTTCGATTGCAATGGCAATAGGTTTCTGTGGTGTAAGTTTTTCATTTTATCACTCAAGTTCTTTGTTATGCATATTGTACTCGTACAATGCAGCATTCATTTTTCTCTCGATATAGAATATGTTGAGTTTGAGAAGGTCCAATCTGATTGATCTATGTAGTGGATTGCTGCCAAGCTAGTAGATTTTCTGCTGATTTATTGTTTAAGTCATACTTCACAACTTGAGTCTTAACATAAGGTACAACATTGTTAGCTTGCATGTTGAAGTGTGACTCTCTACATATGTATAGACTTGTCTGCTTCTCTGGTCTCTCTCCATGTATTATCTATAACTCATATTACAGCTTCCTTTTGTGTATTTGGTTTAGTGAGGTTGTCCAAGATTGGTGAATCTCCTGCTTATGCATGTGAAGGCCTCTCTTTTTTTCTATACAGAAGATGTAATGAGAAAGCAGAATTGGTTCAAAGAAGACAAAGTCAAAGCATTATAATAAGGTAGTGTAGACCGCCCGGAACTCCGCTCTGTGTGTGAGGGCGCGAATCATTTGTTCTTTAGCTACTATAGTTCGGACTTGTGTCACGGTTTTGAATCTAATCTCACAAAGTGCAATGCGAGACCAATAAATCACCAAAGAGTCCAAATCCGGCAAATCGTTTTGGAAAACTGATTTTTATAAAGAAGTGCCAAACATGGACTGCTTTGCCAGATACAAAGTCACCACCTAAATATTTTATTTTCAGAAAATTTAGGAATCCCTGACTCGTGCCTAAGGCCACGTGTCCATCATCACCAAAGTTGTCTCGGCTCAGGAACTTGGGTACGAGAGGGGAAGGTCATGCAATGAGCACCCCCGCTCGTCCGATCAAAGGATCGGCCTTTACTAACATGATATGTTGTTTTTTAAAACACATGCGTTCTTATTCCGGTTATTAACCTAGAATTACTATGTGATGCGCACAGCATACAAGTATAGACTAGATCGCCTAAGTTGGAACAAAACATTTCATGTTCGTTTGTTTGAAAATGATTTAGAGGTGCTACTCGCAAGTAGGCTAAGATGTGAATTTTGCCACCCTCAAGTGGGCTTAGAAAAACATGATTTTGCCACTCTCAAGTGGGCTTAAAACACACAATTTTGATGAATTGTCCCAATTCGAGCAATCCAACCTTCATCCACAGGCATTCAAGCAGTTAATCACTTAAGTAGTTAGCCTCATGGCAAGCATGCTAACATGGCAACATACACATCTCATGCAGTATGCTAAAGCGTAAACACTCACAGTGTACTCCGAGCCAAAACAGAGAACTAGTTAAAAATCATGCATGATCCTAGTTCATGTTAAGATGGCTAATGCAACACATGCAAAAATGCAACTAAGATAGGCTCGGCTATTCTAAGATGTCATGTGAATGCAACTTGATAACATGCTGTGGAACACGTATTCAAGTATGTATATTGAAATTCAATGCAGTTTGTATGATGTGCCGAGCCCGGTGCATGCAAAACAGATGACTGATGCACGCATGCAAAGCATAAGGATGCTAATTAAAACATGCCCTAAACTAACCATCGTAAGCTGGTAAGTAAAAGGGAGAAAGAAATGGGGATTGGAATACATGCATCACACACACACACACACACGCTTATTATAACAGTTGGCCTTCTCGACAAAGGGTCTGAATAATAGGCTAAGTAGCTAATCTAAGCTAATTAATCTAATTATTACATCACAAAACTAATTAACTAATCCTAATTAACTAATTAATTACAAAACGAAGCTAATTAACTAACAAGTTAACTAATTAGTTATTACAATACAAATGAGCAGCTAAACGCATTAACTACTTAAGTATAGAACCAAAGCATAAACTAGCTAAGGAAAGCAGCCTAGTAAAGCAGTAAAGAGATGCCCTCAGAGGGAAAAGAGTGCATGCATGCTCGATCGCCTCGTTCAAAAATCCGTCGCGATGCCCCAACTTGCCTCTGTTTGCAATTGTTCTTAGAACCTTGCACCAAGCTCCAGATAGCTTTTGCTCCACCATGGAAACCTCCGGGAACATGGCCGACCAGTTGTTGATGTTGTAGACCACCAGCAGACCACTTTTCTTTGCTGCAAACCAGAAAAAGTGGTTGGCCAGCTAGTTTTTCTGGTCGGTCGACCAGTTTTGCTGCCACACTTCCAGTTTGCTGCAACAAAGAACAAGAAGGGGCATGGTAATGTATTTGCAACATATGTGTGCACAACCACCCTCCCTATCATTTCATGATCTCAAGGGAGCGTAGTTCTCGACCCTCGGGCCACCAATCACGCATCTCAATGCATGATGGCCGAGAAGCCAAGATTACACGAATCAATGTGAAATGAATGCACACATAACACATAAATGCCTTAAACTCTATCATGTGTGATCAAGAGTGTCGGCGACCAAGAATTGAGACACGTTTCATCACCTCAAGTATGAAACGTCCCTCGTTTCCTGTGTTTAGACTAACACCCAATCCAAACAAATGCAATGCAACTCAAGCATGGTAAACACAATGTAATGCATGCATACACAATGCAATGCAACATACGCAACCTAACAATGCTAATGGCATGCATACACAATGCAATGCAATATAAGATTCTAAACACAATGTAATGTATGCATACACAATGCAATGCAACATGAGCAACTTAGCAATGCAACATGAGCAACTTATCAATGCTAAGGACATGCATACTCAATGCAAGGCGATATAAGCAACCTATCAATGCTAATGGCATGCATACACAATGCAAGGCAACATAAGCATGCAAACATCATGTAAACAAACATGCTCAATGGACTTAAACCGAATATGGACGGACCTCAGTCATGCCCAAAACAGTGGCCATAATGATGAAACTAAGGCATGAAGATCAAGACAAGCATGCTCAATGCAATGGCCCATCAACTAGGCATAAGAGCACAACCCTCAAGAGTGCTCAAAGAGTGACAAACATGGGAGTGTAACAACACTATAAGCTCTGAAATAAGTTACGAAATGATACCAAATCATTCAAACGACATAAGCATGGCATGCTAGGGTCCTTAAGGCATAAGGCTAGCAAAGAGGACTATACAAAGGGACATGCAACACATGGCACAAATACATGAACCAACCATGGACAGAGCTTAATTAGGTCTAAACAAAGACCAAAACATGCTAAGATGAGGGCTCAAGGATCTAGGCAAGATGGCATACATGCTAGGCCACAAACAAGGCAACAATGCATAACACTCAAAGGCACTTAAAGAGTGAATGAAGTGGGAACATGGTGATGCTACATGCTCTGAAATAACATATGAAATAATGCCAAATCATGTACATGATACAAATGAAGCATGCTATGGTGCCCAAAGCTTGAAACTAGCATAGGCACTTGCACTACAACTATGCAAAACATGAAGCACACGGTCAAGGAAACCCAAAACAGTCCTAGAACATGCCAAAATGAGTCTAAAACATGCATGTAAGGAAGCCAAAATTAGTTAGCATGAAGGGCATAAGACATGAAATATGCAAGGCCAAAAGGGAGGATTACACTACACCTACCAAGACCAAGCATGAGATGGCTTCGCCAACAAAAATCAGAGTTATATCATGGCAAAATAACCCCAAAAACACATTGAAATGATAGCTCGCAAGCTTAGGCATGAAGGCATACACAATGGCTCATGTTAAGGCATAAAACACAAACTCTCCAAAGCATGGAATAAGTGAAAGATGCAAGTGTATGACCACACTACATGGATTGAAATCTCATAACAAATGATGCCAAATCATGAAAATAGTCCAAGTAATGCAAGCTAGTGGACTCAATACACAAAGCTAGCAAGCTAGAATGCACTATGGCTATACAAAGCATGGCATGCATGACCAAAAAAACATAAATTAGAGCTTAAGCATGCTAAAACATAGACAAAAGCTTCTTGGAGTTAAGCCAAAACATGCTAGAATGATGGTTCAAACACATGATGCATGTTAGGCTAATGGATAAAATTGCACTACAAGTGCATGGAGCATGAATGGGGCCATCAAACCAACCCAAAATAGATCTAAGGCATGTTAAAACAACACCAAAAACCTACTGAGATGGACTCAAAACATGTTAGAAAGACATGCTACTTTATGAGGCATGCAAGACTAGTTTGCAAAATTTACACTACAAGTGTATAAAGCATACAAGGGATGACAAAACCAAGTCAAAAAAGTTGTATGCCATGTCAAAATAACCCCAAATACATGCTAAGATGGAGCCAATATAAGCTTAACAAACATGCTCAAACATGAGGCAAATGAAGCAAGCATTCAAGACACAAGGAGAATGGATGACCCTCTCATATTTGGGACCTCAAAACACCATTTCCACCACTAAAATTCCTCTGAGTTCAGTGGTGAGAAGGCCAAAACAAGGTGGTCCCAATGGCTTAAAAGGAAGGTTCAAAATAAGGCCTAACAAGGCACAAGAGGGGATGGACCACTCCCAACACAAAAGAGACATTAAACAAACATGTTAAGCCTTAAAAATCAGAACTTTTTTTCAGTAGAAAGTCAAGCCAAAAACAGCATGCAAATAGGTCCAAAAGCTTAAACCAAAACAAGGGTTTAAAGGGTTAGAAGCTTACCCTTGAAGAACACCTTCAAAGCTGCAACTCCAGCACTCTTTTTGAACCAAAACCAATCCAAAGACTCCAAAACCAACCTTAAGAGCCTCAGCAACAAGAGTATGGTGTTTGAGTGTGTGTTTGTGTGCAATAGTATGGAAAAACTACACTTTTAAGCACAAATATAGAGCAAGCAAGAAGATATAGAGACAAGGATGTATGTATAGCTCAAAGGAGTTTTTCTGAACCTAAAGCATGAGGGAGGAGGCTCCCTTATATAGAAAAATATGCAACAAGCTTGTTGGACAAGCTTTTGGCCTAAAGCCATCCCTTCATACACGTGTATGGAGGATGGCTTCTGTGCCTTCCAGCTGGCCTAAAAATATCTCCAAAAATGTGATGGAAAGCTACCGACCACTTGAAATGGTCGGCTAGCTACTCACACTGGTCGGCCGACCAGTGGAAGTGGTCGGCCATGGAAGAAAGTGGTCAGCCATGAGGGGGAGATGGTCTAGAGCATGAAAGCAAGGCAATAGTGTGGTAACTGACCACTAAAGGTGGCCCAAAGACCAAGAAAACCAGTTGCCCGACCAGAAAACTGGCTGACAGGAAGAAAAGTGATCTCCAAGGGGAAGAACTGGTCTCCCACCCTTGTATCACCTTCGAAACAAGGAAAACAAGGTTTGTACCAAAAACAAACCAAAAAGGATGCAAGACAAAAGTCTGGGAGGCAAGGCGCGCAGCCGGGAGCCTCGAAAACTAGTCTACGGGCACCAAAAGTGGTCTACGACCACAAAGGTGGTCTCTAAGACCACAATGTCCCTCTAGGCAGAGGCAAAAATGTGTGATTCAAAAACCACGCCAGACGGAGAACGTTAAGCAGTCCCGAGACAAGGCGCGCGGCTGAAGGCTCAAAAACCGGAAACTAGTCTCCAAGCAGGAAAAGTGGTCTACGACCACAAAAGGATGGTCTACAAGACCTCTCCCTCCCTCCAGGGAAGGGAAACAAGGCTTGGTCTGCAAACCGAGCCGAAACACAAAGAGTCCAGAGGCCCGGAGGCAAGGCACTCAACCGAAAACTCCGGAAACTCGAAACGAGCACAGACATACACAATCACCGAGCGCTCAGTTGATGACGTCTGAGTCTTAAGGTCGGTCAAAAATGGGGTGTCTACAGGTAGACACTATATGATCCCTTTATACGACCTTATTAGTAGAGTTGAAATCATCTGGAATGCATATTGAGATATCTCTTTTTCTGAATGGTGTAAAAGACCCTTTTGGATGTTCGTTTCTTTTGGCTTAGGTGTTGAATAGATGTAGACTACTTTGTATACTTCTTCACTTATAATATTATTATTAATATGGAGCACACTGTTCTTTTTCTGCTTTAAATGCCATAAAATCTTTGAAATATTTTGTTTGAAATACTTCTTTTATAAATTTCATCCTTTTGTTGCTTGTGTTTATTCAATTTATTCTAACTTACCCGCATGCTACGGGTGGCATTATGTTTAACCAAAATAAATGGGTTCATCTTTTTTCAAACAATCTTACCAAGGCAAGTATACAAACTACTTATAGTTAGTCGTAGTGAAGAGGCACTCAATTCATTTCTAGTGAGAAGATCTTGGTTTAGTGAAACCAGTTTTAGATTAATCTTGTTAGATAGTAAAAAGTTCCAATGTTGTTGATTTTCTATAATGGTGACTGGATTAGGGGTCCTCTACTTAATCACTAGTCATAGAAACTCCTTGCTTTATGCAAGCATAGAATGATAAATCAATTTAATGT
>JAPPVO010000019.1:128674444-128679444 GCA_030407325.1 Camellia japonica | reverse complement strand
AGCAAGTGTAAAAAGGAAGCCTCAAATAGGGAGAGGCCCTTAAACAAACATGAAAAGGAGCTCAAAATAATGCTATTTTCAGTTAGGGTCGGAGCCCAAATATGCAAGCAAGTATGGCTAATATATTGAGCAAAATAAGGCAAGAAAGAGGGAGGAGAAGACTTACCCTTGAAGACCAAATCTTTGACAGCCTTTGGACCAAGAAATTTGCTCCTCAGCTCTGGAAAACAGCTCCAAGTGGCTGGAATGGAGGTTGGAGGTATGGTGCTATGGCTTGTAGTGTAAAGGGTGTAGGACTTGAGGGTTTGAAGGTTGGAAGAGAGGGAGAGGAAGTGTATGTATGCAAAGCTCTTAGGCAATTTTTCCAACCTCCCAAACACAGCTGGGAGTGCTGGTTATATAGGCAAAAGAGGGGGAGAAAAGGGGGGGAAATGGAATTCAAATTTCCCCCCAAAAAGTTGGCCCCCCGGATACAAAATCTGGGGGGAAACAGAGGGTACATTTGAAAGGAACAGGGGGTGGGGATTATGGCCGGCTGCTTTTCTAGGTTTGGGTGGCCGGCCGGCCAAGGGTCAAAAGGTCAATGAAGATTAATGGCCGGCCATGCCAAAACATTTTTAACATCATACTGAAGAAGTTTCCAATCTCGAGTAGCTGCCACAGATAAAAGCACTCTAACCATGTTAAGCTTGGCAACTGGTGCAAAAGTGTCTTGATAGTCAATTCCATAAGACTGAGTATATCCTTTTGCAACTAGTCGAGCCTTGTATCTTTCAATAGTTCCATCTGCCTTATGTTTGATTGTAAACACTGTAACAAGCCCGCGGGGACCTCGCTACAGTACGGACTCGATTTGTTGTCATGGTTCTTAATCTGAACCAAAGAGTCCAAATCCGGCAAATCGTTTTGAGAAAACAGATTTTTTGAAAGAAGTGCCAAACATGGACTGCTTTGCCAGATACAGAGTCGCCACCTAAATATTTTATTTGGGAAATTTAGGAAACCCTGACTCGTGCCTAAGGCCACGTGTCCGTCATCACCAAAGTTGCCTCAGCTCGGGAACTTGGGTACGATTGGGGAAGGTCACTTCGTGAGCACCCCCGCTCGCCCGATCAAAGATCGGCCTCTACTAACCACGATATCTAGTTTTGAAAACATTGTGTGCTCTTATTCCGGTTATTAGCCTAGATTTACTATGTGATGCGCGCAGCATACAAGTATAGACTGAGTCGCCTGAATTGGAACAAAACATTTCATGTCTGTTTTTGAAAATGGTTTGATGGTACTACTCGCAAGTAGGCTAAGACGTGGATTTGCCACCCTCGGGTGGGCTTAGAAAACATGATTTTGCCACTATCTAGTGGGCTTAAAACACACAGTCAATGATTTGTTCCAATCCAACTAACCCAACCTCCACCCATAGGCATTCAGGCAGTTATATCACATAAGCAGTTAGCCTCATGGTAAGCATGCTATTCATGGCAGTCACTCACACGCATGCAAGGATGCTAAAGCATAAAAACTCACCGAGTACTCCAAGCCAAAACAGAAACCGATTAGAAATCCATGCATGATCCTAAATATACAGAAATGCCTAATGCAACACATGCAACAATGCAACTATAGCAGGCTCGGCTATTCTAAACATGGCGTATGGAATGCTACAGCTAACATGTATTCAACTTAGAATTGAAATACAAATGCAGTTAGTATGATGCGCCGAGCCCGGTGCATGCAAAACAGATGAATGAATGCAAACATGCTATCATATTGTATGCTAATTGAAACATGCCCTAATCTAACCATCATAAGCTGGTAAATAAAAGGGAAGAAAGACGTGGGGTTGGAAGACATACATCACACACACGCACACTTATTACAACATTGCCCTCGCGCAGAGGGTCCGAATAAAATAATATACAGTCCCAAATGAATAGTATAGTCCGAATAAATAATACAGTCCAAATATGTACAAAACCCTAATTAATTAACAAATTTAACTAGGAAAGCATTAAATTGGCATGCGAGCCAGGGACTGTCTCGACTCTTCTCCGGATGATGAATGATGCGTGCTCGCGTTGCCTTTGCGCCGAAATCCATGGCGATGCCCCAATTAGCCTCTGTTTGCAATTATTCTTGGAATGCGTGCCAAGCTTCGGAAGGCTGCTGATTCTTGATTTGCTGCAACAGAGAGCAACAGAAGGGCATGGCGAAGTATTTTCACACATGTATGCATGCCTCGATCCTCGTGCCACCAATCACGCATCTCGATGCATGATGGCCGAGGAGTCGAATTGCACAACTCAATATGGAATGAATGCACATGAAAATACAACTAAGACCTAACTCCATCATGGACAATCCGAAGTGTTGGTGACTGGGGAATTAAGACACGTTCCGTCACTCGGAGTACGAAACGTACCTCGTTTCCCGTGCTCGGGCTAACTCCTATCCCAAACACAATGCAATATGCATGACATGCATGAATGCAACTAAGATACAACCTAACATGCACAATGTTATGAAATGGCATACACAATGCACGAGGTAACATGGCAAACACAATGCGCTAACATGCAACCTAGCATACACAATGCTATGAAATGAAATAGCATACACAATGCATAATGGGCTTACACCAACACAAGTGGACCTCGGCCACACTCACATAGGAGGCCATTAGATGAAAATGAGACACTCAAAATGCGTGCACACGTGCACGCAAACCGAGGACCAAACCTAGGGCACGAAACACTCTACCCAAAGCATGGCAGGCATGGAATATGACATACAAGCATGCAAATTTCAGTACCAAAATATGATGCAAAACAGCCCCGAACATGGAAACATGGCACCCGATGCATGAAATGAGACTCGATACTCGAAACTAGCGCATGGAATGACTTATAGCTATACAAAGCATGCATTATGAACATGAAGTATGAAGACAGAATCAAGACAGTCCCAAAACAAGCATATTTCCAGTTTTAAGCAAGGCCAAAAGGTGAGCACAAATAAGGCTAAGCTAGCATGCAAAAATGGCCCGAAAGAGAGATAATGAAGCAAGTAGCAGCTTCTGGCCCTAAATGGCCAAGACCCTTCAAAAACGTTGAAGAGGCTCAAAATGAAGTACTTTACAGTTTACAACAAGCTACGAAAACAAACACAAGTATAGCTAAACTATTATGCAAGAAATGGGCCAAAAGGGAGACAAAGAAGCAAGTGATGGTTTCTGGCCACAAACAGAGGAGGACCCTTCAACAAAGTTGAAGAGGGGCCAAAAACATGGTATTTTACAGTTAGTGACTAAACCCAAAACAGTGCACATGCAAGCTTAAAATACTATGCAAAATATGGCCTAAAAAAAGGTTTAAACACAAAGAGCAAAAAGGGAGCTTCAAACAGCAAAAGTCTCTTGATGAAACATGAAGAGGGGGTCAAAATAAGGCTATTTACAGTTCTGACCAGAGCCCAAAAATACAAGCACAAGGGGCTAACAAAACATGCAAGAATAAGGCCAAAAGAGGGATAAAGAGGCAAGTGGCAAAAGGAAGCCTCAAACAGTGAAGATCCCTTCAACAATGTTTAAGAAGGGCTCAAAATAATCCACTTTTCAGTTTATAACCAAGCTCAAAACAATTTAAAAATGAGCCTAAAATACTATACAAGAAAGAGGCATACAAGAGAGGTAAAGAAGCAAGTGTAAAAAGGAAGCCTCAAACAGGGAGAGGCCCTTAAACAAATATGAAAAGGAGCTCAAAATAATGTTATTTTCAGTTAGGGTCGGAGCCCAAATATGCAAGCAAGTATGGCTAATATATTGAGCAAAATAAGGCAAGAAAGAGGGAGAGAAGACTTACCCTTGAAGACCAAATCTTTGACAGCCTTTGACCAAGAAATGTGCTCCTCAGCTCTGGAAAACAGCTCCAAGTGGCTGGAATGGAGGTTGAAGGTATGGTGCTATGGTTGTAAGTAAAGGTGTAGGACTTGAAGTTTGAAGGTTGAAGAGAGGAGAGAAGGTATGTATGCAAAGCTCTTAGGCAATTTTTCCAACCTCCCAAACACAGCTAGGAGTGCTGGTTATATAGGCAAAAGAGGGGGGAGAAAAAGGGGGAAATGGAATTCAAATTTCCCCTCAAAAAGTTGGCCCCCCGGATACAAAATCTTGGGGGAAATAGAGGGTACATTTGAAAAGAACAGGGGTGGGATTATGCTGCTGCTTTTCTGGTTTGGGTGGCCGGCCGGCCTTCCCCATGCCGGCCGGCCAAGGGTCAAAAGCGTCATGAAGATTAATGGCCGGCATGCCAAAAAGAGGGCCTCCCATGGTGCACAACACAACCATGTGGTCAAAACTGGAGAAAGTGAACCAGGAGAGAGAAAAAGCCACTTTTAGGCGGGGTTCAAAAAGGGTCACACACCATTACTGGCCGGCCATGTGATATTGGTGGCTCCCAGGTGTGTACAACACAAATATGTGGTTTAGGGCTAGAAAAAGCCTTAGGGTGGTCAACATTGCTTTCAAGTGAGAAAAATAGGCAACGGAGGGCGATGGAGGAATAAAACTGGTTGTCAGAACAATTACTGGCCTCCCACCCTTGACCTTCCTAACAGTGAAAATAAGGTCTCCACCAAAAAGAGCCCAACCGATAAAAAAGGTTCGGGGCCGAAACGCGCAGTCCAAGGCCCCGAAAACTGACTGTTAGGCACCGAAAATGGTGTTCAACCACGAAGTTGGTCTCTCGGACCACAGTGTCCCTCAAAAGGGAGTAAATAAGATGCATGCCAAACATCGGAGCAAACGGAGGCGGTTAAGCGGTCCCGAACCGAGGCACACGGCGACGGTTCCGAAAAAAATGGAAACCGGGCCAAAAGGGCAAAATGGCCTACGACCACGAAACGTAGCCTACGGCCACTAAGAGATATCTACGAGACCTCTCCCTCCCTTCGGAAGAGAAAATAGAGAAAACAGAGCCTGGTTCGCAAACCGAAGCAAAGCACGA